>RCUC01152500.1:0-42300 GCA_003697995.1 Taxidea taxus jeffersonii
GAAAACCAAAGTTGGTGGCATCACAATTCCCGACTTCAAGCTCTACTACAAAGCTGTCATCATTAAGACAGTATGGTACTGGCACAAAAACAGACACATAGATCAATGGAACAGAATAGAAAGCCCAGAAATAGACCCTCAACTCTATGGTCAACTAATCTTTGACAAAGCAGGAAAGAATATCCAATGGAAAAAAGACAGCCTCTTCAACAAATGGTGTTGGGAAAATTGGACAGCCACATGCAGAAAAATGAAATTGGACCATTTCCTTACACCACACACGAAAATAGACTCAAAATGGATGAAGGACCTCAATGTGAGAAAGGAATCCATCAAAATCCTTGAGGAGAACACAGGCAGCAACCTCTTCGACCTCAGCCGCAGCAACTTCTTCCTAGGAACAACGCCAAAGGCAAGGGAAGCAAGGGAAAAAATGAACTATTGGGACTTCATCAAGATCAAAAGCTTTTGCACAGCAAAGGAAACAGTCAACAAAACCAAAAGACAACTGACAGAGTGGGAAAAGATATTTGCAAATGACATATCAGATAAAGGGCTAGTATCTAAAATCTACAAAGAGCTTAGCAAACTCAACACCCAAAGAACAAATAATCCAATCAAGAAATGGGCAGAGGACATGAACAGACATTTCTGCAAAGAAGACATCCAGATGGCCAACAGACACATGAAAAAGTGTTCCACATCACTGGGCATCAGGGAAATACAAATTAAAACCACAATGAGATACCACCTCACACCAGTCAGAATGGCTAAAATGAACAAGTCAGGAAATGACAGATGCTGGCGAGGATGTGGAGAAAGGGGAACCCTCCTACACTGTTGGTGGGAATGCAAGCTGGTGCAACCACTCTGGAAAACAGCATGGAGGTTCCTTAAAAAATTGAAAATAGAGCTACCTTATGACCCAGCGATTGCACTACTGGGTATTTACCCTAAAGATACAAATGTAGTGATCCAAAGGGGCACGTGTACCCGAATGTTTATAGCAGCAATGTCCACAATAGCCAAGTTATGGAAAGAACCTAGATGTCCATCAACAGATGAATGGATAAAGAAGAGGTGGTATATATATACGATGGAATACTATGCAGCCATCAAAAGAAATGAAATCTTACCATTTGCGATGACATGGATGGATCTAGAGCGTATTATGCTTAGCGAAATAAGTCAACTGGAGAAAGACAACTACCACATGATCTCCCAGATATGAGGAAGTGGAGATGCAACGGGGGTGGGAGTTAAGGTGGTAGGAAAAGTAAAAATGAAAGAAGATGGGATCGGGAGGGAGAAAAACCAAAAGAGACTCTTAATGTCATAAAACAAACTGAGGGGGGTGGGGGGAAGAGGGGTTGGGTGAGGGTGCTGGGGTTACATCATATGTTTAAATAAAGCTTAAATAAAGTAAAAAAAAGAATGAGATCTTGCCATTTGTTGACAAAATGGACAGACCTAGAGGGTATTATGCTAAATGAAATAAGTTAGACAGAGAAAGACAAATACCATATGATGTCACTTACAGTGGAAACTAAAAAACAAAACAAATAAGGAAAAGGGGTGGGAGGATGGGCAAAATGGGTGAAAGGGAGTGGAATATACAGGCCTCCAGTTATGCAATAAGTCACTGGGAGAAAAAGCATAGAATAGGGAATATAGTTCAATGATATTATAATAGTTTTACGATGACTGATGTTAGCTACATTTGTGGTAAGCATAGCACAATACATAGAATTGTCAAATCACTATGTTGTACACCTAAAACTATTGTAACACTGTGTATCAACAATACTTCAACTAAAAGAAAAGATTTCAACCAGATAGAATCTGAAATAGAAAATCATTCCAGGAAAAGAATAATGTGGAAGCTTAAAAATAAATAAAAATAATTTCTGACAGCTCGGTCTAAATATCACTTCTGAAGAAAATTAAGTCACCACAAATGACACTACTCAAATAGCTATTCCTCTCCCATAGCCTTCCTTATCATCCTTGTGATCCTCTCCCTGCCTGCCTCCCCCTGTTCTATGAAACAAACATACCACATCAAACAGAAAACTGTGACTCTAAGAAAGGAAGCTCAGCTTGACAGGAGCAAAGCTGAATAGCTCTCTAAAGCCTGACTCAAAAGCTCTGTCATTTTCATCTTACTGCCATTTAATAATAAATGATCCTTTCCCCACAATCTGCCACTGTTGTTAAACAGGGGTCTTAACAGGGCCCTCCTACCTGCACTCTGCCTTTGTAATTAGTACATCTGGTCTCTGTGCATATATTTCATGGGTGACTCACATATAAGCTAAGTGATAGGTAACCAAATTACAAGGCTATAAATACATCAAGTGTTGGCCTGGAAAAAAAGCCCAAGTGGTTTATGAAGTCAGCAATATTCTGACAACTGATCCGTACAACAGAGCTTAGTTTTCTTTCTCTCCCTCCTCCTCCCCACTTAGGTAATTTGATATTACACGTGTCTCCAAGTATAAATCACAAGTGAATTATTGGAAAAAGGTAACTTGGGCCTGAAAGATTTTAATTATAGCAACATTTTTTATTCATAAGAAGTCTTAGCTGGACCATCTCCAAATAGTCTACATCTACCCAGAACATTTGGAAATAGGCAAGAAGTCTTGGTATGTAAAGCAAACCTGGCCATGACATCCTCATGGTATCCTTTTGTTTTTTCTAAGTGGGTGTTAGCTACTGAATGTTAGAAAGAAATCCAAAGAGTACCATTTCCCAAAGTGTGTATCAAAAGGACCCCGAAATTGATGGGAAACATTGTAATAATGACGATAATCAACAATAAATGGAAATTTATAGTTGACACTTTGCCAGTTTCTTCTCTCTAGTTTACCTTCCTCACCAGCAATAGAGCTATTTTTATTTAATAAAAAAATTATCCTTCTCCTGTCTAAAATCTTCTCTTAGAATGAAGACTAAGCATTTAATCTGAACTCTTCTTATATTATTATTTGTCATGACAGTTCAGACTCCTCATTGAAAGCAAGAACCATGTTGTACCCATCTTTTTACCCCTATCACCTACCTGTAGAAGGGTACACTTGAACTGTTTATAGCATTGTAATTTGGTAGCCTGACACAAAACTGAAGATTATTGAATATTTGTGTTGATCTTTAAATGAAACCTTATTAAACAAGATGCCTGAATCCGTGTGTGTGAGTGTGTGTGTATATGTGCATGCTGTCTGTGTAAAGCTTCTGCAAACATATTGCTATTTTACAGCTTAAAATTTAACCTCCTCAATGTGACATAGGGATTTTTCCCAGTCTGACTCCAGTCTTCTGTTCTGGTCACGCCCTGTTCTTATACCTCAGCACCATATCTAGGTTCAGCTTATCCAATGTCAAGCCAAAGACTTGCTCTCCTCCTAGGCACACTGCCTAGACCTTTATGAATGATGATCTCACTTAATGGAAGTTGAGTCTTGAGGCATTCCCATAAAGGTCAGAAGCAGAGACAAGAGTGAGTCGTGGAATCCAGGAAACAAAAGCCGGAAAACAAAGACATTGTAAAAGAATGGGAAAAGAAATTTCAGCTTAAATATTTTTTTTTCGTAAGACTAGAACATGACTGTGAGTACTGTTTACTTATTCACAGGAAAGGGGGGAAGGGATGGGCTTCGCTCTGGGAAATAAATAATTAGACAGTTGGTCCCAAGTACATTTTAACATCTGGAACAGAACTAGTTTCACAAATACATGCATAGTCCCTTACACACTATCTCATGAAGTAAGTTATTTTATTGGTGATGATGGGTGAACACGAAGTCAACATCACTGTTCCATCCTCCATGTTTGCTATCATCACTATCACAAAGAACTCAATTTCAGTTGATCACATCATCAGAACAAGAACAGTGAGGGATTTGTGTTGCTTGGGTCAATAGCAGCCTTTCCACTTGGAGTAGGCTCTCCACTTACCCAGAGCCTGCAATGATGGAATCAGATCACCACACAGAATTAGACCACAGAAAATACTGTTCAACCAGTAAGGGTTAGGGCTGCAACACCACCAGCAGACTTACAGACAGAGAAATGCTGAGAAACCTCACTTCCTGAGATTGAATGTGATCATCAGAAATCAGTATTTGCAGAGTTTTACAGGTAAATCTTCAGTCCTTACCATAGCAACCTCACCAAAGGAACAGAAGCCTAAAATGGCCACATGACTTGCTGAGAACATGTGGCAAATCAGCAGGAAAAAGGGTTTCCCTCAGCCAATTTAGTGCTTCATCCTCAGAACCATATTCTCTCTACTTTTAAACATATCCCTGCTCCGTGTACTATGAACTTTCCTTGGAAACATGAAATGGTCGCATTTCCTAACTGAAGAATGTCTCCATTTCTCTGGGTTGCCTTCTCTTAAATCTTTTCTTGTGTAAGTTATAGCAAACCTCTCTTTTTCACTAAGTAGAATTGGCTCACTGAGATCAGCTGCCCCAAGGTAATTGTCTCTGCTTAAAACTGTGGCCCTGCTGTGGAAGGGCAATTCTTTCCTGCAAAGAAAGCAGACTCAAGACCAAAAGAAGAGCTGGATGGAAAACTGAGTCTGGATTTCCTTTGAGGCAAGTTGCATTTCTCTCTATAGCTACATCCAAGAACTGAAGAGTTGGGGAGGAGAATGGCATAAATGTGTGTATAGGATCATAGAATGTTTTAGCTAAATGAATAAACTGAGGGCCTGGAAGGTGATGTGATTGCCTGAGATAACACAGCAAATTATTAGTAGACCTCTAACTGGAACTCAAAGTTCTAGCCCCTGATTTCTTAAAAGAGGAAGCTGAGGGCAGACGCTTGACCTGAATGTGGATTCTGTGGCTGACCAGCTGTGTGACAATGAGTAGGTTTCTTAAAGTCTCTACTGTTTCCACATCTGTAAAATGGGGATCATTGACCTTCACATGTTTTTTTTTTTTAAGGTTTAAATTAGTGACTATGTGACCAATGTTTAGAATGGCAATTTTTGGAACTTACAGAGCAATCATTGTTAGCCTCATTCTAGCTTAGGATTCTTCCCAAGCTTTCAAACAGTGAATCAAAAAAACAAAACAAAACAAAAACCTGAATGGAAAAGGGAAGAAACACCATGGAGCTGGAAAAGCAGTTCTTATAAAGCCCTGCCATCCCAGTCACCTTAATACCTTGTGATGCTTTAAGGCAGGCTACAGTAACTTTCCTTGTGTTCTTTGCAAACTAAAATTAAACATTGCTTTTCTTAACTTTTTAAAATTATGGTACTAGGATACAACCTCTCAGTGATAGCACTGCTGGTCATGCCAGTCTGTACGAAATTCTTTTACCCAGTATGTTAAGATGAATGAAGTCGTACAGTTTCTCTCCCTCCTCTCACCAAGCCTGTCACCTCAGGGTTTCACAAAACTTGAGTTCAGTTGTATGCTTTGATATTACTTCAGATTAGGAAAGAAAATGGAGAATTTCTCCATGAAGATGAATTTCAAATGAAGATGACTAAAGCTGACTCCATTGATGATGTCTCATTATAGTACAGGAGCCCTGAAAAGGCACACATATGAACAAATAAGGTCTTTCTTAGAAGAAGACAGTGAATTCCTGCAGTGACCTTAGGAAGGAAGTGTCTGGGTATTTCTAACATTACGAATTAGAGAGTTGAGGTAGTACTAGTATAAATTTGAGAAATGCTAAAGAATAACTGAAAGAAATAGGAAGAGATGAGGAGGCAAAATGAACAAAATGCCAGATATGCCCACATGCCAACAAGGAAGACGTGTGGAGGTGAGGTGTGAGAAGAAGTCTGTCACAGTGGCCAATAAACCATGAGGGCCAAATGTTTGGCTTGAATAACTCAGAATCTGCTCCCTGCCTACATCAGGGCTTGGCAGTGAGTCAGCAAATCCAGCAACAGAATTTCTTTTTCAGGAACCAAAGACAGTCCATTTACACATACACACACACACACACACACACACACACACGCAAACTCTTGCATGCATACACACTATCTTGTAGATACACCATTTATCAGCAAGGAGAAAAACATGGCATTTCTTTTTCAATTTTTAAAACCATGTATATCGGGGTGCCTGGGTGCCTCAGTCAGTTAAGTGGCTGCCTTTGGCTCAGGTCATGATCCCAGGGTCTGTGATCAAGCCCCATGTCAGACTCTCTGCTCAGCGGCGAGCTGGTTTCCCCCATCTCTCTGCCTGGCTCTTTGCCTCCTTGTGCTCTCTATCTCTCTGTCAAGTAAATAAATAAAATCTTAAAAATAAATAAATAAATAAATAAATAAAATCATGTATATCTTTGAAAATTATCAGGAACCATTTGTCAAGAAAGCAAAAGATCTATATAACTATCATTTTAAATATTCTTATTAAGAATATGCTACATGTCTTATACTAATTTCTTCTATCCCCTCCCTTTATGAAAAGCAAAACAAAAACACAAGGATACAAACAAAATGTTAACAGCGGCTATATCTGAGTTGTGAGATGACAAAGTAATTTTTTTCCTATTCTTTGCTCTTTGTATTTTCTAATTTGCCTTCAATAAATATGTATCTTTCTAATATTTAAACATGTATTTTTTTCTAATTTTGAATATTTAAAATATGTTAAAGGTAACAACAGAGTGAGCAAAAGCAAGACATTTTCAATGAGCAGCCTTACTGTTTTATGATGTTCCCTCAGATGACAACTCATTAAACCAGCAAGTACCAACTACAAAATCCTCTAGAAAGGGCAAGACCACCAGGGAAGGAGAAAGGGAATTCAGCACACAAGGAAACCACACAGATGATTTCACAGTCTTACAAGAACACTGAAGCCTGTGTAGTAACTATTTCTTTTTTAAAGATTTTATTTATTTATTTGACAGAGATCACAAGTAGGCAGAGAGGCAGGCAGAGAGAGAGGAAGGGAAGCAGGCTCCCTGCCAAGCAGAGAGCCCGATGCGGGGCTCGATCCCAGGACTCTGGGATCATGACCTGAGCTGAAGGCAGAGGCTTAACCCACTGAACCACCCAGGCGCCCCCTGTGTAGTGACTATTAAATATACACTTTAACATTCTGAGGAGGCTTGGTAGGACATCAGCACCTACCAGGCACATGAACAGCAGAAGTCCCCAAACTACTGCCAATGCCAGGTAGGCCCCGTACAACTTAGTTGGACCTTTCCCTTTCCCAAGGGTACTCACAGTTTTCAAACTGGGCATGGGTTTAAGTACTAATTAATTGAGTGTGGATAGAGAAATCCCTGTAATTGAACCTAGTGCTATCTGATAATGTTTTCAAAGCAAGACCATTTGATTCTAGGTATCAGGCAGGCTACAAAACAACTATGCACTTTAAAATCTCTCCTGCTGCTCCATTAATGAAAAAATTTCCTTAAAGGACCCATTGGAGAGGCTCAGTTTGGTTCAAGTGAATTTTCTACCACCTTGGTGGTGAGAAAACCACAATATTAGAAACCCTGATCCTTCCTTTAAAAAATGAAGTTGTTGCCAAACTCTCCCAGGATTGCCTCTGACTATTGGCATTTAGTACAGGATCGTCAGTCCTACAAACTACAAGTATTTTACACAAACCAGAGATCACATCACCTTCAGTTGTCCTGTTACAGGGTCTTTAGTGTGCCAGAGGTGATCAGCAAACTCATATTGTCCATTCATTTCAACAGACATGTCCCCAACTAAAGGCAGCTGAGAGTAAGCAGAAGAAGCAGAAAAAAGAAGAGCTGGGACCTAAGGCTATTATGAGCCTAATAGCCTGAGGCTATTATGAGAAGCTACAGTCCAATGAACCATATTTGAAATGAAAAAAGGACACATTTGGGCCCTTATCAGGTGTTGTATCTCAGGGGTCAGGTACCATGAACAGATAGGAAAAGAGCTGGGCACAGGTAGAGGTTTATCTGTGACCAATCCCCAACCTACATCTCATTTCAAGTAGCTGGATCTCTATCTGAATCACTTACCTGGTATTCAAGTTCATCTAAGCCCTTAATTATTTCCACAGGATTTATAGCTATACTCATGAATTCCAGCCCTGAGGTAGAGGCTCTGCCTCCAGCTGGCAGCCCCATCATACTGCATGTCAGCTTTTTTGTCCTGCATCTCAGCTTTTTTCCTATATTATGGCTCCACTAAATATGGTAACAGGGTGAGCTAGAGGCATCTATAGCTGGGCTTATGCCCCAAATGCCACCTGTGTGACCTTGGGCAAGTTACTTTTGTAAATAAACTTCAGTTTTCTTATCCATAAAGTAGGAGCAATAGAGCTTCTTTATCCTTTGGGGCATGTGCTTAGCAGGGAGTCTGCTTCTTTTCCTGTCCTGGACTCCTAATCTCTCTTGCTCTCACTCTCTCTCTCTCAAATAAATAAATAAAATCTTAAAAAAAAAAAAAAGAGCTTCATCATCTTAGAATTGTTGTACGGAATTTGAGATGCAAAATATAGTACTTGTCACATGGTAAGTGCTCAATAAATTTGATGATGTCGATGGTGATAATGATGACAAAAGATGAGAATATCATGATGAAGAATGGATCCTCTTAACCTTGGCCACACGCTACAGACTCAACTATACTACAGTGGTCTCAACTGGGAATTATTTTTTGCCTCCAGACTTTTGTCAATATCTAGAGATTTTTGTTGGTTCCTTTAATGAGGGGGACAACGGGAAGGCATCTGGGTGTGCTACTGACATCTAGCGGGTGGACGCCAGGGATGCTGCTAACCATCCTATCATGCACAGCACAGCCACTCCTTCCTACAACAAAGAATTATCTGGTCCAAAATGTTAATAGTGCCAAAGTTGAGAAATCCTGCTTGCCAGACATCCATGCTTAACAGCATCTCCCGACTTCCCTTAGCCCTGGTGGTCAATGTGCCCCCAGCTGGGAGCTGTGGCTGGTATTTAAGACCTGACCCTTCCCAGGACTGGCCCATCCCACCGTCTCCTGAGCTCCTGAGCCCCTACTCTGTGGGATTCTTTGTCAAATGGCCACCAGGCTTCATTGCTCTGACCTGAGTCCATAACAGCAGGCATGGGGAGAATGACCAGGCCTTCCCTCTGACCAGCAACAGGAGAGAAACTGCTTCCTGCAGGGCTGTGGCAAAGAGCCAGATGAAAACAAGCGCAGCAGCCAGTCAAGCATTCCACCCAAACTGGCTTCACACCAGGGCCAGACCATGAGTCACCACCACATGCTGCCGCCTCTCGCAGTGACCTTTCTTTATCCCTTCACTAGCTGTAAATCGTCAGGAGCAAAACAGCAGAGAACAGACTGGGAAGGCCCTGGCAGAATATTGTACCTGGCAATTGTCCAAATCAAAATTCAGAGTTAAGTACCCAGGCCCTGAATAATGCCAATCACAGCAAAATCAATGCTCCCCTGAGCCATCCCTATGAACCAGAGAAGTGGACACATGGAGCCCCCTTTCTTGACATAATTTAAATCCTGTGGCAGTAGTGGAGCATCCTCTCCAGGAGAAGGAACAGATGTGTTTAGCAATACCCAGATGGCTGGGGACAAATTGAAGGACCTGTGTAATGTTTGCCCATAATTCATGCTTGCACCAAACCACACTGCACCCCTAAAGAAATCTTCCTTGTGTCCCTGATTCCTCTTGGGTCAAATGGAATTAATACTGTCTTCCATGCAGTGTTGTAAGAAACAATTAACATAGGTTATTAAATAGTGCTTTGGCTCAAAATAAAGCGAAACTGGATTTTTGTTTCTGCTTTTTCAGAGACAAACCATCATGATGGGAAAAACGCCAGTGGATGGGGCAGCTGCCTTCTGTAGGGGAATTCACTCTGCCCAGTCTCACTGGAGTTGTCTTTCCTAAAGTATAGTCTTCTAACTACCTGCATCAGAAGCACCTAGAAAGCCCCCAACAAGCAGATTGCTAGGCCACTACCAACATTGGAATTTCTGTGGATTAAGCTTTGGAAAATACCCTTTAAACAAGTTCCCCACTTGAGTTTTATATCCACTAAAATTTGAGAATCTTATACAATGAATAAACTCTGGGGCAGTACAACCACAATCACTATTTCCAAGAGTAAGAAGAAAGATTGGGTCTTTCATCTTTTTCTCTCGGCCTATGTTGCCCATCTTACGCAAGGAGAATTCCTGGACAAGATGGAACACATGCAAAATGACTCATCTGAACTAAATTGTCCACCCCCACACTTATGCTTATAACACAACAGCAACACATTGCCATTTGCCCTTCTTAGTTTTGTAATTTCTCCCAACACTCTTGAAGTTTAAAAGGACTATTTCCCCTTTGCTGTTGGATGCCTTATGTCCTGAGCGAATTCCCATCTCTAGCACTTGTTATCAGGAAACTAATCATAAACAGAACTGACCCATAGTCAGTGAATCCCTCCTCCCACCCTCCTCTACAGTTGTTTTGAGTATTTGGTATGCGTTCCAAACATTCACATTCATTATCCTTGCAATGATTTGTGAGACATAATCTCCATTTTTATAGATGAGGGAACAAAACCACCAAAAGGCTACATAAGTAACAGAATTGGTACTTGACTACACTCTCTGACTCTAGTGCTCGCTTCGGCAGCACACAGACTCTAAATCCAATGCTGTTAGCAGCTCAAATTCAACAAACCCAGTGTTCTAGGCTATTCTGCATCCTGTTGTCTGTAGGAAATTATAAGAAAGCAGCAACCAGTTGAGTATAGTTGTCTAGAATTTAAAATTCTCTAACCATACTATTAGCAAGCATGTACATGCAAAATACAGTCTAATTATTTGATGACTACTTGACCAATCAGTTTCATCAATTATTTTATATAACTTCACAGACTTCTGAGCTAATAACAGCTAGTAAGTGTTAAATATTTGACATTACTGTTCTAAGTGCTTCAAGTTATTCTAACTCACTGAAACCTCCCAAATATCTTCAAAGTTGGTACTACCATTGTTCTCTCTTCACAGTAGAGAAAACTGTAGCAAAGAAATATTTAGTAAGGTGTCTAAGGTCAAGCATCTAGTAAATGACTAGGCTGGGAAATATACCCAGATAATAAGGCTCCAGAACCAATACTGTTGCTAACCCACTTTACTGTGTATTCCAGTATTAACACAGTAAGAACTAAAACAACCAAAGATAATGTCTGGGGGTTGTGGAGAGCCTGCATTCCCTAAAGATCTTTCTAGTGCCCTAGAGAATTTTATTTCTTTGAACCATGGTTTCTAAAATGCTATAGAAAACAAAGACCCATAAAATGCTGAGCAACATAGAAGATGAAAGCTCTGAAATGATGTGGATTTCTGTCATAAATAAAGTCCCAGAAAGATTCCAGGTCTGCAATGTGCTTTCAACTAAGTCAGGAAGGAGCTTTGTTGTAATTATTACAATCTAATTTAAAGCTGAAGCCAGGCTAGAGGGAAAAAAAAAAAATGAAAATAAACTCTCTCCTAAAGCTGTCAGCCTGGCTGTGGCCTCCAACTGTTTTAGTCATTAAAACCTTGTATTTAATGGTCACTTTTATAATAAACACTATGAAAGAAATACAAAGCTCTAAATCAGAGTTTATTTCTAAAGAATGGAAAGAAAGGTGTTGGAGTGTTAAGGAAGGCCACAGAGAGATGGTACCACCATGAAACCCTCCTTGCTGGTAATTATGATGCAGCATCAAGCAAGACCTCCAGTTTTAAAATGTAATCCAATAACCTTTCTACCCCTGTTTGAAGGGAATCCCCACTGCATGTGCAGAGTCCTCATTTCCAATACCCCTAGTGGCAGCAACTTCTGTCCATTCAGTCCAGACCTAGAGTTTCTACATTCATGCTTCAGAATGATTATCTCTCTCCAACAGTGTATATTTTACATGGTGTTATTGTCATAGGAAGTAAATGCTGGGTGGCCCAAGTGAAAGTCTCCCACAAGCCTCATTAAGAAAGTACCAGAGCATTCATCTGCTAAGCCCCCAGGATGTGGTATATCTCTGACTATGTATGACATCTTTTACATTCTTCTGCTCAGAAGAACATTCCAGAGATGTTACTGAGGACTGTCACTAATTGCAGAACCAAAAGACCAAATGCTAAGGCCACATTTGGCCAGAATTGTTTTCCAATATTTATGAGTTAGTGTGATCAAACTAAAGTCTGGTAAATATAATCCCAGCAAATGAGCAAATGTCTCTTGATCCTTAAATCCCAGCTTCAGTGTTCCCTCCTCCCTAACTCTCCCAAGTCAAGTTAGTCTCTCCTTCACATTCCCATGACATCTGTTTATACTTCAATTATAGCACTGCACATATTGTGTTCTAATTATCATTTTTATATCTGTCTCCCTTATTATCTATACTATAGCTCCTGGGGGGCAGGGGCCAGTGCCTTATCATCTTAATGTTCTCAGCACTTGGCAAAATTGGCAAATAAGCACTGAATAAATATTCAGTGAAGAAAAGAATGTGATCTAAAATGAGGGGGAAAACCCATCAATTCAATTCAGAATGATCATATTAATTAATTAACCCTGTGCTACTGGGTCAGTATTTCTGTGGCTCAATTTTCTGACTTGGCCTAGCTCTCATTTTTATTCTCTTCCACTCTGATCCTTAAATCAGAAACTGGATTAGTTACCCTAAAGTATCAGATACATAACAAATACATATGCATATAGGCTTATAATAAATTGACATATGATTTACTGGATTTCTTGGAGCAAGAAAATAGTGTATGGTTGCCTCCATTTTCCATTAGCAAACTGGGTGTAATGAATCTGCGACTGTGCTTTCTCCTTACTCCCTGGAGGAAGAACAAGCCTGGATGGCCATTCCCATATACACCACAAGAGACCAAAAGTAGGATGGATCATTTTTCCCCTGTCATTATCCCCTGACTCTGCACCAATACCATCAGCTCCACCAACATAAGGGTATTATGACCCTACTCCCAGGTTATAGACACGATAAAGTCCCTTATCCTGGGACAATGGAATCTTAGATAGAGGCAGGATGAGAAGAATGAAGCTCAGATATGTGCCCTAACATGCCCGAGTATATTCCTGAGGTAAAGCCACATTCCAGAGTTTTCTCCTCTTCTACCCACACAACATTAATCACTCTTTATTTCCTAGATGACAGAGAAGATTTATTAATGTGAGAATTCCTCAACCTACCCGTAAGCAAAAGAATTGTCTTTGTCAGCCTAGTTCATAAATCTTTTATAATATAGAATCAGAGAAGGAGTAGCAGGAAATAAGTCCACAGAAGTGTGAGAAAATCAGGAAACTAACCAGAGAAGTTTGGCCAGTCTATAAGGAGCTGGGGTGTGGGGAGGGGGGAAGGGAGAGTGGGGTAAATTTAATTGTCAGTAGATATGTTGGGGGGTAGTGAATGGAAGAGAATTAGAAAGGAAAAAGTAGCAAATTAGAAAAGAAAAGTAGCAAAATTTTGTGATATGTGGCTGATAGATAAGAACAAGTTCCCCTCTAATGTGCTTTGAGAGAGACTCAAAGATCAAAATCACTTTTAAATTGTTTTTGGTCTAGGCTGGCTTATTTATAGGAAACTCCACCATAGAGATTGGACTATTTGTTTTCTCAGCTTGTTCTACAGTTATACACACTACCACCTAATTCAGTAACACCTTTTCTTTTTGGGAAACATGTCTATGTGAGACAAGTTTCTAATATAATATATATATATGTATATATATATAATTTTATTAGATAATTACTAAATAAAAATAAAAATAAACAATTTTTATTATCTAATATAATTATATTATAGTCTATACATAGAGATATTATATCTAATATAATCTAATATAATCCATGGGGGACCAATCGGATCCACAAAGAATAAAGACTTAAATTTACAAAGAAGGTATAAAACTAATTTTTATGTTATATACCTACTATTGGCCAGAAACTGTGAAAACTACTTTAAATATATTTGCTCCTAGGGCACCTGGGTGGCTCAGTTGGTTAAACGTCGGACTCTTGGTTCTGGCTCAGGTTGTGATCTTGTGGGTGGTGGGACTGAGCCCCACGGTGGGTCTCTGCACTTAGCTGGGAGTCTGCTTAAAGATTTTCTCCCTCTGCCTCTCCCTACAGTCGCATGTCCTTTCTCTCTCTAAATAATTAAATAAAATTTTTTTTAAAAATTAAAAATAAATGTGTTTGTTCCTTTATTTAGTAACGAAATATTTTTTATCCTCTCATTTCAGAAAGGCTAAAAGGCACCTTATAGGAATACTTAAAACACAAAAACATAAATGAAAAGTGACAGCAACCTTAAAAAACAAAAGAACACAATGGCGAGTGCCTAAATGGAGCCATGTATGAGGCCCAAAATGCATATACCATATGATGTGTACACACTTGATACTGATGGACTATACATTTGGCTCTAGGCTTTCTAGAAGCTAGCTCAAAGAAGGAAAACCAATCAGTTATATAAATAACCAAGTCCATTAGATTAAAGCAAGAGCAAGAGAAGTAAAGCTGTTCTTGGTATTAAGACCAAATGAATTTCTGCAATGGGGAGGAAAGCTGCATGATGGAAAAAACAACTTCCTCAACAATATCCTTAAAACAGAATTTTAAATACAAGTTTCAAATATTATTTCTTAGATTGATCTTGAATAAAAGCTGATGCCTTTACAACTAAAAGTAAGTCTGCACTTCACAGAGTGATGAAGTATGTATTAGTTTCTAGCCTTGTGGACAAGGAAGTTAAGACTCAGAGAGGTTAAGCAATATGTCCAAAGATATACCCCATAAAATAAACACTCAGGTTTGGGGGTTTTATACAGGGCCAACTGACTCCAAGGTCCAAACTCTTTGTACTCTCCATACTACTCCAGCAATGCTAAACCACATAGCAAAAGGATTCCTTTTTATCAAAAGTTTTCCCCAGTCATCATGATACACATGTATTTCTTTCTCAAAAACATGGAAAATAAACTTTTTCAGGAGATAGTATTATAAGTTTCTGTTGTAAGAGACAGGCTCTCCTCACTTTGGGGGTGGTTTCTATTCCAGCATCAGTGTTTATTTAAGTATTCATTTAAATGTTAACTGAAGTAGGAGGCACTTATCAACAATGTCCCTAAGTATAAGCTTGCAGAAGAGGCTAACCCCTGTGGGTGGTAACCAAGATCTTGCTGTGTTGCAGGTATCTTCCCAGCTATCCTCCCAGGACCATCAGTTGAAGGCATCTTCATTCATTCATTCCACTCTTTTAAGGATAGGATAATAGGAAGAGACGTTCACGAGAAGAGGAACAGGAAGAGGAAGGTGGGAAGAAGGCTGGGTCATAATGAAGGGATAATGGTGGCAGGCTTAGGAAGCAGGAATCTGTTACTCAAACTCAAGCAGCTGAGGACCCACAGGCCCAAAAGACCAGAAGAGCAAAATGAAAGAGCTGTGTATAGTGCAGGAACAGCTGGACAGCAGTCCTCAAATCAGAATAACACAACAACTTTTCAGAATTACATTCCCAGCCCTACCCAGACTACTCAATGAGAATCCCAAGGCCAGCTGACTCCCAGTGATTCTGAAAAGCAGAAAAGTTGAAAAACTTTGAGCTAGAACTCATAGTGAAGATTAGTTCCTTAAACTCACAAATATTTATTAAGGGCCTTGAATGTGCCAGACTTGAAGCCGGCCACAGGAAAGAGGAATGACCTTGTCCACAGAGCTTATGTTTCAATGGGGGACACAGACATTAGAGAAATAAACATACATTTATGAACCTACACTTTTCTCTTCCCTAGAATTCAGCTGAATATACTGAATTTCCCAGGGCCCAAGGAACTCGGTGCAAAGAGCAGCTGCATTTCAAAACAGCATAACCTGAAAGGAGGAAAGCACCCTCTTGTGGCCCTCTGAGTGGTGGCACCTGAAAAAACCCCTAGTTTCGAGAGGTAAGAGGTTGTCCTGGGCAAGCAACCTGAGGTAGACAGCCCTGAAGCAGCTGGGAGTGCCAGCAGGCAATATTTTGCTTCAGTCATAAAGTTCTCTTCAGTGCTGAATCAGCCATTTCTTGAGAAGACATTTCCCTGGTATCCATTGCTAAGTGGTTTTACTTCTGGACACCTGGGCTCTTTTGGTGTGGACTCAAGTAACACATTTTACAGGCAAGGCATCAGTCTGACTCTATTTCCACTCTCCTTACAACTCTAACATGCAGCAAGGCCTGGAACAGGGAAGCATTCAATAAATGTGCAGTGAATAAATAAATGAACTGCACTATGTCATCCAGCCCTGACATTGCCTTCTTTGTGGGATCTTGGTAAGACTAGACAAATAATTACCATGGTTGAGTCCTTAAATTCTCTGAAAATAAGAGTTCTTAAAATGTAAAATACAATCTATGTCCCTCTTAAGAGTCTCTACGAAAAGGATAATATTCACAAGGGATATACTTTGTGCTTGGAGCTAAGCCTAGTATGGCTTAATTTACAGTGGAGTAACATGTAAATTTATGATAATAAATTATATTATTTAAATGAAATTATAAAAATAAGAGTTGCTCACTCATATTCAACTTTCATGAATGCTGACACTTCTTGAAGAATATGGAGGTCTGATTTGTATTCAGGCCTGAATACCAGCATGAACCACAAGAGCCCAAGGACTGCTGGTTTCAAGTATGTAGATAAGAAGCCTAAAAACCCGCCCAGTGTATTTAGCATTTCTAGCATGTCTCCACTCAAGAAGCCAGAAGAAAATCAGCTCAATACAGGACTCCGAGTTCTGAGATGATGCTGACAAAATCACTCTATGCCATTTCTCACAGGTCACTGGCAAAGAAGGCTAGAACAAGAAGGAGGAGAAAAGAAGTACATTAGAAGGTGTGATGGAAGAACAAGAAGGGCAGAGAAAGAGTGTACAAAATAAAAAAAATTTCAAAAAACTATTTGCTATAGTACTTAATCCACAGAATCCAAAAGCAAACGAACCAGTCAGTGGCCTCTGAAGGAGGGAATGGATTTTTGAGACATGTTGATTATGTCTCTAATTCCAAAGCTCATGAAATACTCTACCAAATTAAGAAATACCAAAGGCTGAGAAGTACTTCTGGCCAAAGATTTAATCCATCTGAGTTGAAAAGACCACAGCACATGGGAGGAGGCATGGTTGCCTGAATAGTCCATCCTACTACTGCCATAGTCTTTCAATGTATTCCACTTTTGGAGTTGAGAGTCTCCTCTGTCCACTACAATGGGCTCAAGCATCAGCTTTCACATCCGTATCTGTGGGAAGTCTGTAGGGGAGTTAATGCTGGCAGAGAAACAGCTCAGATAAGTCACATCAAATCCTCATTATTCATACGTTTGGAACCTTATCTCTGAGGTTTGCTGCATGCAATTATCCTACATCACTCCCAACTGCCATCCTTGTAAAATTTATGAGAGGAGTGATTAAAAGTATTAGCTTTAGAGTCAGAGATACAAGGTTTTGAACTCTGGGTTTTTCAATTAGTAGCTGTGCAAACTTGGGCAAGTTTATTTAACTCTCTGAGCTTTCATTTCCTCAAGGCTCGAATGCAGATTATAATAGTACCTACTTTCATTGAATTAGAGTAAGAACCAAATGATATGAAATACATAAATCTCTTAGCAAATGCCTGGAAAATAATGAGCTTTCTATAATTTTTTTCAAAAATGTCTTACCTGAGTCCAAAGATATCAAATGACTTGCCTAAGGTGATAGAGAAGCAACAGAGCACCATTTGCTCTTCATTATAATGAATGGGTTTCAATTACTACTTACATTACATATTATTTACCCCCCCATCTAGTCTATTAGCAAGTGGCTAAATTTAAAAAGAGACTTGTCTCATGCCACCTAAACGTTTCAACCTTTTCAGAGAAATAGTTATTAATCATCATTCTCTGTGCATAAACATTCAGTTAGGCTTACATCCAAATGTCAAGTGTTTAGACCTGTAAACATTTAAATAATTTTGCCAGTAAAATTTCATGAGTTTCCTCATAAAGTGTTTCAATTAACTTCACCTGATAGATGTGTTCTTATTCCTTAAAACAGCAATTAATCTTAGCTGGTAGTGTTTTGGTTTTCTCTTTAATCAAAATTAAAATATCCTTGAGGATAGGACTGTGGCTTCCACGCCTGTGTATCCTATCCAATATTTGGCAAGGTATTAAGCCTAAGTAGATGTTTAATATCTATCTGATCAGGTACATCCTTGGTATCATTGAACACAACTATGATAATTTCTAGTTTGAGAAAAGGAAATAAACTGAGTCTCCTTCTCAAACTAACAGGTTTAAAAAATCTTAAAATTTTAAGGACATTGTTTCAAACAAAGGAACCACTTTGGGGCCACTGTGACAACTTCAGACTACACAGATATCATGAACCAGCCCATGAGCTTCCAGACCCACCATTTCTCACCAGCGCATTTAATGAGGTGAGAACCTCCATACTGTTAAAAACAATTAGAGTAATATAATCTAAATTTCATGAGCCTGTGGGTTCACATGAGATATCACTAACAATACTATCTCCCCTTTCACTCACTTTACTTGAGTAGTGAAAGACTTCAACAATGCCATCCTTCCCCAACTTTTCTAATTACATGGTAGTCCCATTTGTATAATCATGGACAGTCCTCCTATGACCTGGTCTCTGTCTTTGCCCACCCTTCATACTACACTTAAAGTCACAGAATATAGCCCCTTATTCGTCTGTGGAAATCCTAATTCCTTGCCTAGAAATGTTCACAAATCTATAAACCCACCAGCTGCCAGAATGGTACCAGCTCCCTTCACTGCCCACTTGACCATAGCCCACAGTGGTCCTTATGGTGTAGAAGAGAATACCATAGTTTTGGGTGTTCTCACTTATTAAGTTCACATATGTCATAATACTGTGGTTAGACACATGTGCTTCAGGGTCAGCCACCTAAGAAAGAATCCTATATTTAACACTCAGCTAATTCTGTGAACTTGGGTAAACTACTGGTCCTGTCTGAGCCTAGTCTCCTTATCTGTAAAATAGGGATAATGCTATTATCTCAAAGGTTTGTTATAGAGATATGATAACATATAAAGCAGCCAATATATTATGTTGCACATAGTAAACACTCAATACATGTTCACTATTGTTATATCCTGAGAATGAATCATTAGGGAATTATTTAATGACTGACTGATTCCCATATCCAGCAAGAAAACTCTAAAAGTAAATTCTTTTTTGCCAGGCATTATTGTGGGCCACACTCACATAGTTTAGTATTCACAACAACCACTGAAGTAAATATTGCTCTCACTATTTTTATAGGCTCCTAGAAGTCATTTCCCCAAAGTTAATTTGTCTAAATAAAAGAATAGCCAGTAGCTATTTAAAGCCCTGTTCTCTCCATTAAGCCAAGGTACCTCTCATGCTTCAGAAAATGAGACCTTTTCATTGGTGACATAGTTACAGTGAAATTAGCAACACACTCATAGATTTAATCTGCACTCCAGAAAGATGTCTGACTCCAGCCTATTTCATTTTCTGTCCACAGTTCTTAAGGATACAGCCATCCTCACAATTGTTGGATTGTCATCTTTGAGGTTTTATTTTTAAGTCAACAAGGATGTGTCTTTACAAGGTAACCTGAAGTGATCCTCCCTCATGCACTGATGACTTCCCAGGAAGAGCCCAGCAGTAGTTTATCTCAAAGAATTTGGGCCTATGGCTCTTTTAAGCCTCTTTATAGGTAAAGGCTCTAAGTCAATTAATCATTTCTGAGGCATTGACTTCCTAAACTGGAGTTGGGGGCCCCACTGTTTGGAGGAGAATGGAAAAGGTGACATTTAGGCTGCTGCTTCCAGGTTCTGGCATGGGTCACTCACTAGGACTGGGAATTAAGAATTCAGGCCCAGTACCGTTCTCTCTCTTCCCAGTTCTGGGTTCAATTACCATCCTCCTTTATACCACCGTTTGAGTCCTCAGCCATCAGGAAGTGCTATCTTTGATACTTCAGGAGACTAAATTCCAGCAAGACCTTCCTAAATCTTTACATGCCTCTCAATACAAAGGCACACTGGAAGAAGGGTGCTCTGAGAGATTCCTTTAAAATCCTGTCTTCCCATTTCGACAAAGAAGACATCCAAATGGCCAACCAGACACATGAAAAAGTGCTCTGCCTCACTCAGCATCAGGGAAATACAAATCAAAACCACAGTGAGATGCCACCTCACAGCAGTCAGAATGGCTAAAATTAACACATCAGGAAGTGACAGGTGCTGGCGAGGATTCCCACACTGTTGGTGGGAATGCAAGCTGGTGCAGCCACTCTGGAAAACAGTATGGAGGTTCCTCAAAAAAGTTGAAAATAGAGCTACCTTATGACCCAGCAATTGCACTACTGGGTATTTACCGTAACGATACAAATGTAGTGATCCGAAGGAGCACGTGTACCCGAATGTTTATAGCAGCAATGTCCACAATAGCCAAGTTATGGAAAGAACCTAGATGTCCATCAACAGATGAATGGATAAAGAAGAAGTGGTATATATATACAATGGAATACTATGCAGCCATCAAAAGAAATGAAATCTTACCATTTGCGACGACATGGATGGAACTAGAGGGTATTATGCTTAGCAAAATAAGTCAATCGGAGAAAGACAACTATCATATGATCTCCCTGATATGAGGAAGTGGAGATGCAACAGGGGTGGGGGCTAAGGGGGTAGGAAAAGAAAAAATGAAACAAGATGGGATTGGGAGGAAGACAAACCAAAAGAGACTCTTAATGTCATAAAACAAACTGAGAGGGGTGGGGGGGGAGGGGGGGTGGGAGAGGGGGTGGGGGGGTTACATTATATGTTTAAATAAAAAAAAATTAATCCTATAAAATGGAATAGAATTCTATTATGAACTCTATTATGAAGAATCTTTGAAATAAGAGCTCAGATGGGAAACAGAACAGGAAGGCATATGGAAACCCAAGGTGCTGATTGTCTTTGCTGGCTGTGGCAGTTGTCCCTCAGAGGGAGCAGTGAAATCACACGGGATCATCCACTCTGTGTAATACAACACATCTTGATTAAATTTTAAAAGGAAGAAAAGGAAAGTGTAGCCTCTGTACTGCCTACTTGAAGGTTAGGGCATATACAAGAGGCTGATGTTTTCTCTTACTAGCTGTTGGAATGTATCATATAACTTGTGCCTACTTAAGAATTAAGTTTGGGAAGGGAATTCCTATCTATGAATTCCCAGTAGCAGTTTTTATTAATATCTAGGGACATTAATGTTGCCTCTAACTTAATTATTCATGCTATTTTCAACCACATATTATATCACCATCAACTCAGTCCAAAGACTAAAATAAAACAATCCCTGGAAAATTCCAGTGGCATACTCATCCAGAGAGATATGACCTTCAAAAGACTTACTCAAATGCCTGCTCAAGGTCCCAGCATTCTCTGTTCCTCACATGTACAACCAAGCAGTCGCAACTCAGACTATATTTGCAATCTCAAATTCTTTACTCACCCCCACCTCCTTAGCAAAAGATTTTCCTCCTGGGACATGCCCCAACTTGTAGGAAGAATTATATCAATTAGGAACACTGCATTGACAGTGGTTGAGAATAAGCTGTGCCAGGAGTTCACACATCACGAATACCAGCCATGTTTGGTTATTTATAACACAAAGTCAGGGCAATGGAATACTGTCTTTAGGCTGCTTCTCTGGTCACTTTGTTGCATTTTAATTCATGTCACAGACTAATTAAATAGACTAAAAACTACAACCTTGAGCTAAAATTTTCAAAAGGGAGAGAAAGAAGGAATCTAAAATGTATTGAATACCTACAAAAGGCCAGGTCTTGTGCTGGGACTCTACTTATGTTACCTCTTTAATTCCCACCACAATTATACGAAAGAGGTATTGCTGTCTCCATCTCACAGATAAGGAAGGAAACATAACCTCTGAAGGATTAAATATCCTACCCAGGTAAGTGGTAAAGTCAGGATGAGGACCAAGACCATGTGATACAAATTCCATGTTTGTTTCCACTACCAGATCAAATTTCTCCCATACTGCCTAGTCCAGGCCAGAAGCAGAAGAATAATGGTTTAAGGAGGTCCAGATTTTGCAGTTGGGCATCCTGGGCATTTTTTTTTCTTTTTTCTTTTTTTTTTTTTAATTTAAGCTTTATTTAAACATATAATGTAACCCCACCACCCTCTCCCAACCCCTCTTCCCCCCACCCCCCTCAGTTTGTTTTATGACATTAAGAGTCTCTTTTGGTTTGTCTCCCTCCCGATCCCATCTTGTTTCATTTTTACTTTTCCTACCACCTTAGCTCCCACCCCCATTGCATCTCCACTTCCTCATATCAGGGAGATCATGTGATAGTTGTCTTTCTCCAGTTGACTCATCCTGGGCATTTAATCTGTTCTTTCACTTCTTAGGTGTGTGACCTCATCAAGTTATTCAATCTCTCCAAATCCCAGTTTCCTCTTTATTTTTTTTAAGGATTTTATTTATTTATTGTCAGAGAGAGAGAGAGAGAGAGCACAAGCAGAAGGAGCAGCATGCAAGGCAGATTCTAAACCAACTGAGCTACCCAGACATCCCTGTTTCCTCATCTTTAAAAAATAGAGATTGTTATAATGCTACATCATAAATTTTAAATAGTTGACAATCACTATGATGATGGTCATTTTCCCCCACAAAACCTCCTGACCTGTTAAATAGAATAGTAATAATAAGGGCTAATACAGGCACACCTGGGTGGCTCAGTTGGTTAGGCATCTGCCTTTGGCTCAGGTCACAATTGCAGGGTCCTGGGATCGAGCCCCACATCAGGCTCCCTGCTTAGCAGAGAGCCTGCTTCTCCCTCTGCCTGCTGCTCCCTCTGCTTGTGTTCTCTCTCTCCCTCTCAAATAATAAAATCTTTTAAAAGGGGGGGGGGCTAATATTTACTGAATATTTACTATAGACCAGGCACTATGGTGAGGGTTTTACATGAATTATCTCATTTAATTCTAATAATAATCTAATTAAATGATATTAGCTAACACTTCTTGAGCTCTCACTATGTACCAAGATCTGTTCTAGACCCTTACTCATTATAACTAGTGAGTAACTAAGGCAGGTAATATTGTTCCAAGTTTGCAAATACTAAAGCAAAACTCAGAGAAGATAAGTAAATTGCCTGTGTTCACATAGCTAGGAAAAGACAAAGCCATGTTTAGAACTTAGGCAAGTAGATTTAGGAGTTTACAATCTCAAACTTGACTTTCATGTTCCTGGACTTGGGATGGGCCATAAAGGAAATGTCTGACACAGTATCTATACTTTTTAATAATTTTTAAAAGATTTTATTTATTAATTTGACAGAGCACAAGCAGGAGGAGCTTCAGGCAGAGTGACAGGGAGAAGCAGGCTCCCCGCTGAGCAAGGAGCCCAATGCAGGGCTTGATTCCAGGACCCTGAGATCATGACCTGAGCCAAAGGCAGATGCTTAACCAACTGAGCCACCCAGGCACTCCAATAGTACTTATACTCAAAAGGCTCTCAGATGTATCAAAGCTAAAAGACCTACACGTTTAACAAATGAGGATGCTATTATATTCTACAGCCCAAAGTCCAAAATATGTAAAATACACAACAGGGGCCTTGGAAGATAAGTGAGGGAGTGGGGATGGTGGCCTGTGAGTTCTGGAGGAGTTTTCCTGGAAAATATGTGGCTCTCACTAAGCCTTGTGGGATCAAGTTAATCAGGAGGTGAGGTAGGGGGAAATATTTCAGGAAGGAGACTCAGCAAGCATGAAGATGGAAATGTGAGCCATGTTTAGGGAAGAATGGCCCGACAAAAGATGGGTTGGACATCAAAAAGGAGAGTTACAGACCAATATCCTTGATGAACACAGATTCAAAAATTCTCACCAAAATACTAGCCAATAGGATCCAAGAGTACATTAAAAGGATTATTCACCATGAACAAGTGGGATTTATTCCTTGACTGCAAGTTTGGTTCAATATCTGCAAATCAATAAATGTGATACAATACATTAATAAAAGTAAGAACGAGAACCATATGATACTCTCAATAGATGCTAAAAAAGCATTTGACAAAGTACAGCATCCTTTCTTGATCAAAACTCTTCACAGTGAAGGGATAGAGGGTACATACCTTAATATCATCAAAGCCATCTATGAAAAACCCATAGTGAAAATAATCCTCAATGGGGAAAACCTGAGAGCTTTCCACTAAGGTCAGGAACACTGCAGGGATATCCACTATCACCACTGCTATTTAACATAGTACTAGAAGTCCTAGTCTCAGCAATCATACAACAAAAAGAAATAAAAGGCATCCGAATCGGCAAAGAAGTCAAACTCTCACTCTTTGCAGATGATATGATACTTTATGTGGAAAACCCCAAAGACTCCACTCTAAAACTGCTAGAACTCATATAGGAATTCAGTAAAGTGTCAGGATATAAAATCAATATACAGAAATCAGCTGCACTTCTATACACCAACAGCAAGACAGAAGAACGAGAAATTAAGGAGTCAATCCCATTTATAATTGTATCCAAAACCATAAGATACCTAGGAATAAACCTAACCAAGAGGCAAAGAATCTGTACTCAGAAAACTATAACGTACTCATGAAAGAAATTGAGGAAGACACAAAGAAATGGAAAAATGTTCCATGTTCATGGATTGGAAGAACAAATATTGTGAAAATGTCTATGCTACCTAAAGCAATCTACACATTTAATGCACTCCCTATCAAAATACTATCAATTTTTTTCAAAGAAATGGAACAAATAATCCTAAAATTTACATGGAATCTGAAAAGACCGCAAATAGCCAGAGGAATGTTGAAAAGAAAACCAAAGTTGGTGGCATCACAATTCCAGACTGCAAGCTCTATTACAAAGCTGTCATCATCAAGAAAGTATGGCACTGGCACAAAAACAGACATATAGATCAATGGAACAGAATAGAGAGTCCAGAAATCGACCCTTAACTCTATGGTCAACTAGTCTTTGACAAAGCAGGAAAGAATGTCCCATGGGAAACAGGCAGTCTCTTCCACAAATGGTGTTGGGAAAATTGGACAGCCACATGCAGAAGAATGAAACTGGTCAATTTCCTTATGCCATACACAAAAATAGACTCAAAATGGATGAAAGACCTCAATGTGAGACAGGATCCATCAAAATCCTTGAGGAGAACACAGGCAGCAATCTCTTCGACCTCAGTTGCTGCAAATTCCTCCTAGAATCATTGCCAAAGGCAAGGGAAGCAAGGGCAAAAATGAACTATTGGGACTTCATCAAGATCAAGAGCTTTTGCAAAGTAAAGGAAACAGTCAACAAAACCAAAAGACAACCGACAGAATGGAAGAAGATATTAGCCAATGACATATCAGATAAAGGGCTAGTATCCAAAATCTATGAAGAACTTATCAAACTCAACACCCAAAGAACAAATAATACAATCAAGAGATGGGCAGAAGACATGAACAGACATTTCTGCAAAGAAGGCATTCAAATGGCCAATAGACACATGAAAATGTGTCAGCATCAGGGAAATACAAATCAAAACCACAGTGAGATACTACCTCACAGCAGTCAGAATGGCTAAAATTAACACATCAGGAAATGACAGGAGTTGGCAAGGATGCAGAGAAAGGGAAACCCTCCTACACTGTTGGTGGGAATGCAAGCTGGTGCAGCCACTCTGGAAAACAGTAGGGAGGTTCCTCAAAAAGTTGAAAATAGAGCTACCCTACAACCCAGCAATAGCACTATTGGGTATTTACCCTAAAGATACAAATGTAGTGATCTGAAGGGGAACATGCACCCAAATGTTTATAGCTGCAATGTCCACCAATAGCCAAATGTTGGAAAGCCTAGATGTCCATCAACAGATGAATGGATAAAGAAGATGTGGTGTATATACATACAATGGAATACTACGCAGTCTTCAAAAGAAGCAAAATCTTGCCATTTGCAATGATGTGGATGGAACCAGAGGGTATCATGCTAAATGAAATAAGTCAATCAGAGAAAGACAATTATATGATCTCTCTGATTTGAGGAATTTTGAGAGGCAGGGCGGGGGATCATGGTGGGTAGGGAGGGAAAAAATGAAACACGATGGGATCAGGAGGGAGACAAACCATAAGAGACTCTTAATCTCATAAAACTGAGAGTTGCCTGGGGGGTGAGGGAGTAGGGATAGGGTGGCTGGGTTACGGGAATTGGTGAGGGCATATGCTGTGGTGAGTGCTATGAAATGTGTAAGCCTGATAATTCACAGACCTGTACCCCTGGGGTAAATAATACATTATATGTTAATTTAAAAATAAATTTAAAAAATTTTTTAAAAGATGGGTTGGAAAGAGTGATAAAATTAGATATGAAGTGAGAACCAATTACAGAAGATCTTTCATGACAGTCTAAAAAAATTAGACATCATTTACAAGAGGCATTAAGAAGCATGAGATTCTTCAGGAGGAGAGTTACCTGAGAAGAACACCATGTAGCAGGGCTTAGAGTGGAGAGACTGGAGAAAGACAGGGAGCGGGCTCCAGCAGGCACCTCAGCATGAGGCAGTGAGCTCTCTCTCTGACTAAAGTGATAATAGTATGAGACGGAAAGAAAGAAGGGATACTGTGAGAACAAAATCAATAGGGCTTAGTGAAAGCCTGATAGATGAGACATTTAGAGAATAGGTCTGTGATGTAAGAATTTGTGCCTAACTCATTAACATATCCCCACACTAGGCTCTATTAATGACTGACTGACACATCATACATGCTGTAAACATGTTTGTCAAATAAATGAATGAGTCATCTAGCTACCAGCCCAAGCCCTTCATTTTACCCATGAGAAAACAGGTCCTTAAGGTTATGTGAATTAACCAAAATTATTTAATTGTGAGCAAAAGAATCTAAATTAAACCCCCAAATCCTGACAACTATTCCAGAATTTTTTCTGCTATAACTTGTTCTCAATTCAGAAAATCTTGGGGGACTATAACATTGGTAATATCAATAACAGAAATTGAGATTTGGAGAGAGATTACTGGGCTTCTTGGATAATATTAACTTGGTTTTAGACATGTAAACACTGATGCGATGACAGAATTCTAACTAGAAAGGGTCTGTAGGAGGTTTTCAATCCAGGATTAGAGTAAAAGTGAAAATTAACAACTAGCAATAGATATATTTGAGACTCATAAAATAGAACTGTAAGTTGAAAGCAAAAGAAATATATTTTTGTAATATCATGAATAAGAAATGTTTTTGGTTTCCCATTACTTTAAATATTTCTTAGTGTACTGAAGAATTGTTGAACAAGCAAGGCACTTAACGGCAATCAGTATGTTAATGGTATTGGAATCACTTCATTTGCTCATGTTAATCTTGATCTGCCTGCATACACAGTAATTCAAAGACTGCCGCATTGGCTAGGCTATATTGGTGCCCTCTGAAAACATTGCCAGGGTTCCAGATCTGTCTCTGTGGGTCCTATTACCATCTTTATTCTGTACTTTAGTTAGATCTTGCCAACTATTACTTTCAAAGGCAAAGCAAAAAATCTTAAAACTTTTCTGAGATTTATAGAACATGCCTATGCTATAAATGAAGCAGAGGCCTTGGAATTTTTGGTGCTTCATCATTCATGAATCAGCCCACATATTCCCTTATCTGTGAAGTCTTGCCTAAACCCCACCCATGATCTTTATGCCTGTCCCCTTTAAGCAGTTAGTCATTCCGTTCCCTCCATTCTTTCAGTACTCTAAACATATTTCAGTTATAGTATATGGCATGTTGCTTTTTAACTGCTTCTGTGTATATGTCTTCAACTAGTGACTGTGTGTGTCTGCAAAAGTAGGATTTTTTATCTCAAGTTCTTATTTAAATTCTAGTTAGTTAACATATATGGTAAAACTGGATTTGCATATAGAATTTAGTGATTCCTCACTTACAGATAACACCCTATGCTCATCACAATAAGTGCCCTCCTTAATCCCATCACCCATTTAGCCTTCCCCTGCCCACCTCCATCAACCCTCAGCTTGTTCTCTATAGTTAAGAGTTTCTTATGGTTTGCTTCCTTCTGTCTCTTTTCTTTTCCCTTCCCCTATATTCATCAGTTTTGTTTCTTAAATTTCACATATTAGTGAAATCATATGAGAGAGAGAGGGCACACAAGCATGTGAGTGGTGGGGGGAGGGGCATGGGGGGGGGGAAGGGAGAGAGAGAATCTTAAGCAGGCTCCACACCCAGCACAAAGGCCCACACAGGGCTCCATCTCATGTCCCTGAGATCATGACCTGAGCTGAAACCAGAGTCAGATCCTTAAACACCTGAGCCACCCAGGTGCCCCAAGATTTTGTTCTTTTTGATGGCTTGAGTAATACTCCATTGTGTGTGTGTGTGTGTGTGTGTGTGTGTGTGTGTGTGTGTATGCTACAACTTCTTTATTTATCAATCAATGGACATCTTTTAATCTTTCTCATTTTCATGACATCTGTGCTGGCACATGGCAAAAATTCAATTCACTCTGGTAAAATCTTTTAATATCTGGGTATCAGAAGAGTCAGATAATCAAGGTTCATCTAGCAATTTATGGGAAGAAGAAACCATGTCCACACACATTCATTTAGCAAGACAAAGAAATTATTTACCTATCATAGAAACCTCCATAAGGGCAAACAGCTAGGGAGTGATAATGAGCATGTTGTGTGTGGAGAGAGGAAATTGATCTCTTTGGAGCAGAAAAACAGAAGTTGGATAGGAAAGGGAGAAAAAGTGGGGTGGGGGGGGGGGGATCAGATTGTGGAGGTATATAAATGAAAGTTGGTATATTAGTTTCCTATTACTACTGTAACAAACTATAACAAACTTGATGGCTTAAAATAATATAAATCTATTTATCTTACAGATTTAAAGGCCAAATGTCAAAAGATGGGTCTCAGTAGGCTAAAACCTGCATTCCTTCTGGATGATCCAGGGGAGAATCCATTTTCTTGCCTTCTACAGGATGCCCACATTCCTGACTCTACTCTTTTCCAACATCAAAGCCAGCAATGGTCAGTCTTTTTCACATCATTATCCTTCATTATCCTGTGACATTTTCTTCTGCTTTCCTTTTTCACTTTTAAGGACCATGTGATTACTCTAGACCCATTCACACAGTTCAGGATAATCTTCCTATTTTAAGCCCAGCCCATTAGCAATATTAATTCATGTGAACTTTAATTCCCCTTTCCCATATAAACTTAAATATTCACAGGTTCCAAGAATTAGGACATGACAACTCTGGGGGCCATTATGCTGCCTACTATACTCAGTATGGAATGAGAAGCCTCTACCTAGCTCTTAAACCAAAAATGCCAAGATAAAACATAGAGGTCCAGACTGAGCTGCCCTAAACTGTCCTCTCTAAAACCTTGCACAATTGAGTCATGACAAGGATTTTTATTTTTATTTTTTTGCCTTTGTATGAAAAAAATATTTTAAAAAATAGCAGATATATCTCGGGTACTTTCCTCACATCCACGTAAACAAGTAACAAGAACATTTTAACCCTTCTCTGTGTATAAATGATGCTGTTCCTAAGAAATGGTCCAGTTGTCTTACTGTGGGATGTCCACATGCATAATATTTTGAATGATTTTAATTCATTTGCTGGGATCTGAGTTCCTATTAAACTAGTGAGTGATGTGATTCCCATGACACTGATAGAGCTGTGTGATTCTTTTGCTTTTGCATAACACTAATTAATAATGACAATACAATGATCTTGAATGTAGTTATTATTTTTCTTAGAGCTCAAGGAATCTCACATAATGTATCCTTTTTCTTTCAAAGATATGCCTACAACATTACCAGCTGCAGTATCACTATTTGAGATTAAAATGAGAAATAATTTTCCAACATCAGTGAAAGGCATAAGGAAGTTTATAAATACAATGATGTGACTGAAAAAATAGCCAAACCAGAAGCGCCTGGCTCATGCAGTCCATTAGGCATCCAACTCGGTTTCCACTCAGGTTGTGATCACAGGGTCATGGTCATGAGGTTGAGCCCCACATCAGGCTTTGTGCTCAGCTCAGAATCTGCTTAAGACCCTTTCTCCCTCTCCCTATGCCCCTTTCTTTTCTTCCTCTCTTTCTCTAATAAATAAAAATCTTTGGAAAAAATAGACTATCTTTATACATACAAATTTTATTTTCAAATTTTAAATCTTTAAATTTTTAATTTTTTAAAAATTTAAATTTTTTTAAATTTACAAATTTTCTTAATTTAAATTTTTCTTAAAATTTAAAATTTATTCATTTAACTTCAGAAATGAACCTTTCTGAAGTTGACTGTTTATTTATATCTATAAAGTACAGGTGATAACATCTATGTTCATTCATTCACTCTGTTAGTAAGTGGTCATGTAAATTCCCAGGTACCAGATATTCTAGGCATAAGAATGGCATAAGGATCCAAAACAAGACAAAGTCATTGTCAAGGAACTTAGTGTTAGTAGGACAAAGACCATACATTTCCAACAAACATAATAACAAACAATCTTTTAGGTAGTGAAAAGCACTCTGAATGAAAAGAAAAAAATACCTCAGGGTAGAAAGAGAGAGGAAGGGAATGTTATTTTAGTTAGGGTGATCAGGAAAGGCCTGAGCAGATATTTGAATAAAGAGCAAGCCATGTGAAGAAATGAAAAAAGGGTAAACATATCAATTTGATTAAATGAACAAATATTAATTAAGCATAGACTACGGGCCGGGAATCATTTCTGGTGCTGGTAAGAAAGCAAGGGGGCGCCTGGGTGGCTCAGTGGGTTAAAGCCGCTGCCTTCGGCTCGGGTCGTGGTCCCAGGGTCCTGGGATCAAGCCCCGCGTCGGGCTCTCTGCTCTGCAGACAGCCTGCTTCCTCCTCTCTCTCTCTGCCTCTCTGCCTACTTGTGATCTCTGTCTGTCAAGTAAATAAATAAAATCTTTAAAAAGAAAAAAAAAGAAAGCAAGTATAAAGACCCTGCATGATCAGGACAAACCAAAAGAGATAAAGAAACAACAAAATGTATATGTACCATTAAGCTATATCAACAAATGTCTACCAAACACAATACCCCCTAAGAACCTATTTCTAGATTATGGTTTTAAAAGTTTTTGCAATAAAACCATTTCTTTAAAGTCTCAGGTAGAATTCCAATATATCAAACAAATAAAAATGATTTGTTCTGTTGAAGGATTTGGGGATGTCCATAGGCCCATCCACCTCCTCTTCAAAAGTTCTCATCCCACTTTGTAGTGATGTTAATTTCTTAGTTTTGATAATTGTACCATGCTTGTGTAAAATGTTAACATTAGGAGAAGCTGGGTATAGGATATATAGGAACTCTATGTACTAGTTTTACAACTCTTCTGTAAGTACAAACTTATTTCCAAGTAAAAAGTTGAAAGAAAAAAAAAAAACTCCTATCACTACCAAGCAGACCATTTATAGGGTATTGGAAACACTACCATGCCTTGTTGATTTAACCTACTTATAAGAGACCTTCAGAAAGGGGCAGCTCCTTTCTGGGTAGCTTATTTTGGTTTAAAAATCATTCTCAACACCAGAAATTTATTTATTATGACTCCTCAAACACTTCAGGCTCTGGTCTAAACCCACTTTTTCAAGTTTTGTTATCAATTAAGAGAATTAAGTTGCCTTCTACAAAATACTTCATGATATGTTTAGGGACCACAAAATTCTCCATCAATCTTCTTTCTACAAGTTAAAGCAATACCTTTATCTTTTATCACACGTTTTCTTTTTCCACATTTGAATCATTCAAGAGACTCTCCATTTTAAGTTCTTCTTAACATTCTTAAACTATGGTGTCCACAGCTTACCAATGGACCTCCAAAAAATAAATAAATAGAAATAAAATTAAAAGACGATCCAGTCAATGTCTGGATCTAGGGTGAAAAGGGAGTAATATTCAGACTTTATATACAATATTCCTATTTGGATATTATTGCCATAACAACCTCACTACATTACCATATTTTGTTTTTTCTTACACATTTTTTCTCACCATTTATGACAGTTGTTAAGCCAAGTGCCCCAGGCATTTGCTCCTAACCAATGAACAGCCAGACTGGGAACTTCAAGTCTTTCAGCAAGTCACAACTGCCAAAAATGCTCTCTCGCCAGGAGCCGTATTCCCTAAATTATATAAAGTGGAAATTCATTCTGAAATCATTCACCTGCTATCATTAAGCAATAAGAAAAGTAAATCAGCTAAGTCTGTGACCCTGTCTATTGGACCTCTCCATGCTTTAGTTCCATGTATGAAAAATAAGGATAAGAGTGTTACCAACATCACATGAGTGTTGCAAGAGTTGATTAATGCTTGTACAGCACCATCTGATGAGAGATTCTGCGGCTGTTAACAGTTATCATAGGTTATGGAATGCCTGGGTCCCTCAAGAGCATTCCCTCGAATCTTGGTACTAGGACTATAGGTGACTTGCTGAGACCTATCATGAGTTTGTGACCCAACTGTACTTTCAGACATGCACACTGAGCGCCAGTAAGGCTATCACCCAAAGCTGAAAAGCAGTTTTTCTAATGCTGCAGGCTCATGCACAAGGCACCAAAATAGCACTAGAAATACTATACCCATATTGCTTTATCCTAGACATCTGACACTTGTAAAGCTCATGCCAAATTTCTTGTCACATATGTGTCTGGAAGCCTTCGTGCTGAGAGGCATTTCTTATCTTCTGACATTTTAGAGAACTGCACAGAGCTAGACAAGCATAGACCCTCCTTCAAACAGGCATGAGGCAAATGTAAGCATTCTTTTCTGGTGACCTCCAACAGCCCTCACTGGACAAGATCCAAGACACTCCTTCAGCACATCTGCAATCCTTAGCATGGCCCAAATGTTTGAGTGTGCTTCTTCCAGTAAGAGCCGATGTGCTGTGGCTCTCCAAGGTCATCTGGAAATGATATGCCCATTAGCTAAATGAGGAAATGTTACTGCAACCATAATATCAAAGGATCCTCAGGGATCCAGGGGTCCAGATATTATGTCTCTAGTGACATAGTTCACCTCCATCTATTAAAATCAGGCTTCAGTTCACTCTAATTACTGTTGTGACTGATTGCCTCAAACAGAAACTAAAATAGGATTTTTGCATACGATACAATAGTAGATAATTTCTAGTGATTTCCTTCTTTTCTGATCTTATCTATACAAACTGCTTGACAAAGTTGGTGCCATGGCAACCCCATCCCTAGCCACTAAGGAGCAGGGGGTTTTAGTAAGAGAGTCCGTAAAGCAACATGTGTCAGAATAATCTAGTTTTTGTTGTTTTGTTTGTTTTTTTATTGTAAAGATTTTATTTGTTTATTTTAGAGAGAGATAAAGAGTGTGGGTGGGGAGGGGCAGAGGAAGAATGAGAATCTCAAGCAGATCCCATACTGAGCACAGAGCCCAGTGCAGGGCTTGATCTCATGACCCTGAGATCATGACCTGAGCCAAAACCAAGAGTTAGATGCTTAACTGCTTAACAAACTGAGCCACCCAGGTGCCCCAGAATAACCTAGTTTTAAATGCAAATTCCTGGGCCTTATTCCAGACCTTTGACTCAAAACCTCTGGTCCAAACCAAGAAGCTGCATTTTAAACTAATTCCCCAGATGATTTTTTTTTTGACATTTTATTTTCCCAGGTAATTTTTATACACACTAAATTGTTTTAAAGCCTGACAGAATTTTCAAGTAAATTAAGACTCACACAAATGCCCACCTTGTTGGGAGAGTTTCTGGTCATAAGTATATATTTAGCGGTCATTGAGTCATCTCCTCTAAACTCACCCACAAGCAACAATGATAGCACTCAAGAGGAAGGAACACATTTCATGATTCCTTCCTTCTTGAGCCTCATTGTTCCTTCCCCTCTTTTGGAATAATAAGTACCATATGATGTTTTTGGCATAAGTTGCCTTGTATTGTTTAATTTCTTGTATTAGCTTTTTGTTGCTACTGTATCAGATTATTGCAAACTTTGCACAAATTTATTATCTTACAGTTCTATAGGTTAGAAGTCCAACATAAGTTTTACTGGGGTAAAATCAAGGTGACAGCAGGGCAGGTTCTTTCTGGAGGCTATAAGGGAGAATCCATTTCCTTACCTTTTCCTGCTTCTAGAAGCTTCCCATAATGCTTGGATCATGGCCCTTTTTCTCCATCTTCAAAGCAAATACCACTGCATCCTACTATTCCTCACATATCTTTCTGATTCTCTTCTTCTCCCTCCCTCCTTCACTTTGAAGGACCCTTGTGATGACACTGGGGCCATTCAGATAATCCAGGATAATTTTTTCCTATCTCAAGGTTCTTAATATGTGATTAAATCTACAAAGTCCCTTTTGCCATGTAAGATAACATTTTCACAATTCCCAGAGACTAAGACATGGACATTTTTGTGAGGACATATTCTGCATACCACACTTTTCATCTGTAATAAGAAGGATATCTTCCTTTGGGTTCCCACCAAAGCAGACTCTGAGACTAAGATTTAAATACAAGTTCCAGGGACGCCTGGGTGGCTCAGTTGGTTAAGCGGCTGCCTTCAGCTCAGGTCATGATCCCAGGATCCTGGGATCGAGTCCCACATCGGGCTCCTTGCTCCGCTGGGAGCCTGCTTCTCCCTCTGCCTCTGCCTGCCATTCTGTCTGCCTGTGCTCGCTCCCGCTCTCTCTCTGACAAATAAATAAATAAAATCTTTTAAAAATTTTTTTTAATAAATAAATAAATAAATACAAGTTCCAGGAAGCCAAGCAAGGAGTGGAGAAGTGAAGCAGTAACGGAGGAAAGCAAATAAGTGAGTTAATGAGCAGGGTACCACTACAAGCAGTAGACTGAATTCCTCTGAACACCTTTAGAATAGTTCCACCAAGGGGGAAAAAACCTGGGACATTATTTACCAATTCATGTCATTTATAAGTTAGGGGTCACATTAACTCCCAACACTTTAGGCACTTCCTGCTCACAGTTGTGGAAGGTCTCCATAGCTACAGAATGTCCTTAACAAAGACACACATGAGGCCATAAGTCTGTTCCATAGGAGGACCCTCCAGAGTAGACCAAGGGGATGACAGCCTCTGAAACAAGGGGCTTTGTTTTTCAGAGAAGTGTAGTATTATGTATCAAGTTTAAATGCTCATATTTTTGACCAAACAATTCCACTTCCAGAGAATTTATGCTAAGGGCATAATTGGACACATATGTAATGACTGTCTATAATATTTTAAAAATTGGAAATAATTTAAATTTCCATTAATAGGGGATTAGTTGAATTATGGTGATATAATTGAACACTCTGCTATAATTAAATATAATGATGTTCATCTACATTTACTGAGTAAGAAAACAGTTCCTGACATACTTCTGAGAAAAAAAAACTACAAATAGTAAGTATATTATAAATCCATTTATGTAAAATTATGTATGTATAATATATGTGTGTGTGTATGCACAGCAAGATGGTTGGAAGAATGTTCATCAAAAGTCTAACAGTAGTTATTTCTAGGAAGCAGAATTTTTCATCCTTTATATTTTCTCCTTCATACTTCTGTGTGCTACAAAAAATTTTACAATAAACAATGCATTATTGGGGCACTTGAGTGGCTCAGTTTGTTAAACAACTGCCTTTGGCTCAAGTCATGGTCCTAGGGTCCCTGCATGGCAGGGAGTCTGCTTCTCCCTCTCCCTCTGCCAGTCCCCTCACCCTACCCCCAAGCCCTACTCCCCTACCCTGCTCATACACCTGTGCACATGCTGTGTGTGTGTGTGTGTGTGTGTGCGTGCATGTGTGTGTCCTTTTCTCTCTCTGAAATAAAGTCTTTAAAAAAATAAATGACTTGTTTTTTTTAAAAAAAAGCATTATTAACCAATTACAAAAATATATTTTCCATTAAAAAAATTCAAGTTTGTCCTAAAAGATGAGCTTCTTTTCAGGTCTAATATCATAATGTTCTATGTGCTTATATGTACTTCTTCATTTTAAAATTGCATGAGTCTCAGGACCATGTGTTACACAGAATAGTTATGGCATATTTTGAACACAGCAGGTGCTTAATAAATATTTATTCTTTAATTGATTTTCATTAGTATGAAATGCAGTAAAACAATGCACTGAATAACTGGGTCACACTGAAATTTTCACACTGCACGGAGATGACTTCCCAAAATGCTAAGAGGCCTGGTGTGGCCTTATCAGGCAGAGACCTGCCACAGCAGGCAAGGGCAGGCCTGCACTGTATGGACATACCTGCATCATACCAGAGATGCTATCAAGAGCCTCGCTCCATTCAGGTAGAGGTGAAAAGCAATGCAAGTACAGCCTTACAATTTTACAGCACAAACGAGACAAATGGAATCTGTGTCAATCTATGAGAAATTAATTCAACAATTTAACCCCTGAAACTCTAGGCCTTCCAGAACATTGTACTTCCATTTCTGCATGATGGCTGAGCTAACTGGAGGCACAGAGATGAAAACCAATGGGAAAGAACAAGCCATGCTGTGCCCATAATACAATAGGAAGATGAATATTTAAGTAGAAAACTTCATAGTCATCTCTCCAGATCCCATGTCTCCCTCTTATGTCTGAAGGAAAAAATTTTTCACCTATCCAGGTTGTTCTTGGACTCTCCTTTGTTGCTCAGAATCTGAACAATGAGTGGATAAAGAGAGAAAATAAACAAGTCCCAGTAGATCTCTATATTAAAGAGCTAAGAGAGGTGGTAAGCAGAGAAAAGAGGGAGGGAGACCAAAGAATCAAGTGGAATGGATGTGGGGGAGAATTCGTGAGATTGAGAGGTGTCAGTGAGAGATACAAAGTTTTGGGGAGCCCCAAATGTAAATGAGGAAGGGAATTAGGATGACAGTGAAGCAAATAGATTTTTTATATTAAGAATACCTACCACAGAACTTGCTTTGGAAGATGGCGGAGAAGTAGCAGACTGAGACGACATCAGGCACCAGGAGATCAGCTAGATAGCCTATCAAACCATTCCGAACACCTACGAATCCAACAGGAGATCGAAGAGAAGAAGAGCAACAATTCTAGAAAATCGACGACGTTCTAAAAGGTAGGGCCAGCGGAGAAGTAAATCCAACACGATGGGAAGATAGACCCTGGGGGGAGGGGCCAGCTCCCGGCAAGTAGCGGAGCAACGGAGCACAAAATCAGGACTTTTGAAAGTCTGCTCCATGGAGGGACATCGCTCCAGAGTCTAAACTGGCGTGAAGACCTCGTGGGGACAGCGTGGACTCAGGTCCTGCAGGGTCACAGAAGGACCGGGGGTGTCTGAGTGTCGTAGAGCTCACATGTATTAGAGCGGGGAGGCCGGCTGGGAGCCTGCTTCCTCCTCTCTCTCTCTTCACCTGCCTCTCTGCCTACTTGTGATCTCTGTCTGTCAAATAAAGAAATAAATAAATCTTTAAAAAAAATTGGGGGTACAACTTCTTCTGATAGATCAAAATACACCCCAAATCTAGTACCGGGCTTGATCTAGCCTCCAGCCCAAGGAAGTTTTCTCTACTTTCTTTCTTTTTTTTTTTATTTTATTCTCCCTACCAACTTATCTTATCAACTCCTTTGTTAGGAAAAAAAAAGAAAAATAATTTTTTTTTCATCTTTATAGTCATATTTCATCCCTTCATTGTGTTTACCCTTATGTATGTTTTTCATTCTTTAAAATTTTGGGAGGTAGTTTCTTCTGAGACCAAAATACTCCCAAAATTAAGTGGGTGACCCTGTTCTAGTCACCACTCTAATACATATATATTTTTTTCTTTTTTTATATTTTTTCTTTATTTGTGTTCTCTTTTTTTAAAAAAATTTTTTATCTCTTTTCTGAACTTCTTTTTACCCCCTTTCTCCCCCCACCCCGATTTGGGGTCTCTTCTGATTTGGTTAAAGCACATCTTCCTGGGGTCTTTGCCACCCTTTTAGTATTACATTTGCTCCTTCATATATTCTTATCTGCACAAAATGACAAGGCGGAAAAACTCACCACAAAAAAAAGAACAGGAGTCAGTACCGAAGGCTAGGGACCTAATCAATACAGACATTGGTAATATGTCAGATCTGGAATTCAGGATGACGATTCTCAAGGTTCTAGCCGGGCTCGAAAAAGGCATGGAAGATATTAGAGAAACCCTGTCAGGAGAAATAAAAACCCTTTCTGGAGAAATAAAAGAAATAAAGTCTAATCAAGTTGAAATAAAAAAAGCTATTAATGAGGTGCAATAAAAAATGGAGGCTCTTACTGCTAGGATAAATGAGACAGAAGAAAGAATTAGTGATATAGAAGACCAAATGACAGAGAATAAAGAAGCTGAGCTAAAGAGAGACAAACAACTACTGGATCGCGAGGGGAGAATTCGAGAGATAAGTGATACCATAAGACGAAACAACATTAGAATAATTGGGATTCCAGAAGAAGAAGAAAGAGAGAGAGGAGCAGAAGGTATATTGGAGAGAATTATTGTAGAGAATTTCCCTAATATAGCAAAAGGAACAAGAATCAAAATCTAGGAGGTGCAGAGAATCCCCCTCAAAATCAATAGGAATAGGTCCACACCCCGTCATCTAATAGTAAAATTTACAAGTCTTAGCGACAAAGAGAAAATCCTGAAAGCATCACAGGACAAGAAGTCTGTAACATACAATGGTAAAAATATTAGATTGGCAGCAGACTTATCCACAGAGACATGGCAGGCCAGAAAGAACTGGCATGATATATTCAGAGCACTAAACGACAAAAACATGCAGCCAAGAATACTTTATCCAGCTAGGTTATCAATGAAAATAGAAGGAGAGATAAAAAGCTTCCAGGACAAACAAAAACTGAAAAAATTTGTAAACACCAAACCAGCTCTACAGGAAATATTGAAAGGGGTCCTCTAAGCAGAGAGAGACCCTAAAAGTATTACCAGAAAGGAACAGAGACAATATACAGTAAGAGTCACCTTACAGGCAATACAATGGCACTAAATCCATATCTCTCAATAGTTATCCTGAACGTAAATGGGCTAAATGCCCCAATCAAAAGACACAGGGTTTCAGAATGGATAAAAAAACAAAACCCATCCATATGCTGCCTACAAGAAATTCATTTTAGATCCGAAGACACTTCCAGATTCAAAGTGAGGGGGTGGAAAACAATTTACCATGCTAATGGACATCAGAAGAAAGCTGGGGTGGCAATCCTTCTATCAGATCAATTAGATTTTAAGCCAAAGACTATAATAAGAGATGAGGAAGGACACTATATCATACTCAAAGGGTCTGTCCAACAAGAAGATCTAACAATTTTAAATATCTATGCCCCTAACATGGGGGCAGCCAACTATATAAACCAATTAATAACAAAATCAAAGAAACACATTGACAAGAATACAATAATAGTAGGGGACTTTAACACGCCCCTCACTGAAAAGGACAGATCATCCAAGCAAAAGATCAACAAGGAAATAAAGGTCTTAAATGACACACTGGACCAGATGGACATCACAGATATATTCAGAACATTCCATCCCAAAGCAACAGAATACACATTCTTCTCTAGTGCCCATGGAACATTCTCCAGAATAGATCACATCCTGGGTCATAAATCAGGTCTCAACCGGTATCAAAAGATTGGGACCATTCCCTGCATATTTTCAGACCACAATGCCCTGAAGCTAGAACTCAATCACAAGAGGAAATTTGGAAAGAGCACAAACACATGGAAACTCAACAGCATCCTTCTAAAGAATGAATGGGTCAACCAGAAATTTAAAAAGAATTGAAAAAAACCATGGAAACAAATGATAATGAAAACACAATGGTCCAAAACCTGTGGGACACAGCAAAGGAAGTCCTGAGAGGAAAATATGTAGTGATACAAGCCTATCTCAAGAAACAGGAAAGGTCTCAAATACACAACCTAACCCTACACCTAAAGGAGCTTGAGAAAAAACAACAAAGAAAGCCTAAACCCAGCAGGAGAAGAGAAATAATAAAGACAAAAGCAGAAATCAATGAAATAGAAACTAAAAAAAAAAAAAAATGGAACAAATCAATGAAACTAGGAGCTGGTCTTTGAAAGAATTAATAAGATTGATAAACCCCTGGCCAGACTTATCAAAAAGAAAAGAGAAAGGACCCAAATAAATAAAATCATGAATGAAAGAGGAGAGATCACAACCAACACCAAAGAAATACAAAGGATCATAAGAACATATTATGAGCAACTCTATGCCAACCAATTTGACAATCTGGAAGAAATGGATGCTTTCCTAGAGACATATAAACTGCCAAAACTGAACCACGAAGAAATAGAAAACCTGAATAGGCCCATAACCAGTAAGGAGATGGAAACAGTCATCAAAAATCTCCAAACAAACAAAAGCCCAGGGCCAGATGGCTTCCCAGGGGAATTCTACCAAACATTTAAAGAAGAATTAATTCCTATTCTCCTGAAACTGTTCCAAAAAATAGAAATGGAAGGAAAACTTCCAAACTCATTTTATGAGGCCAGCATCACCTTGATCCCCAAACCAGACAAGGATCCCATCAAAAAAGAGAATTACAGACCAATATCCTTGATGAACACAGATGCTAAAATTCTCACCAAAATACTAGCCAATAGGATCCAACAGTACATTAAAAGGATTATTTACCACGACCAAGTGGGATTTATTCCAGGGCAGCAAGGTTGGTTCAACATCCGCAAATCAATCAATGTGATACAATACCTTAACAAAAGAAAGAACAAGAACCATATGATACTCTCAATAGATGCTGAAAAAGCATTTGACAAAGTACAACATCCCTTCCTAATCAAAACTCTTCAAAGTGTAGGGATAGAGGGCACATACCTCAATATTATCAAAGCCATCTATGAAAAACCCTCCACAAGTATCATTCTCAATGGAGAAAAACTGAGAGCTTTTCTGCTAAGGTCAGGAACACGGCAGGGATGTCTGTTATCATCACTGCTATTCAACATAGTACTAGAAGTCCTAGCCTCAGCAATCAGACAACAAAAAGAAATTAAAGGCATCTAAATCAGCAAAGAAGAAGTCAAACTATCGCTCTTTGCAGATGATATGATACTATATGTGGAAACCCAAAAGGCTCCACTCCAAAACTCCTAGAGCTTGTACAGGAATTCAGTAAAGTGTCAGGATATAAAATCAATGCACAAAAATCAGTTGCATTTCTTTACACCAACAACAAGACAGAAGAAAGAGAAATTAAGGAGTCAATCCCATTTACAACTACACCCAAAACCATAAGATACCTAGGAATAAACCTCACCAAAGAGGCAAAGAATCTATACTCAGAGAATTATAAAGTACTCATGAAAGAAATTGAGGAAGACACAAAGAAATGGAAAAATGTTCCATGTTCATGGATTGGAAGAATAAACATTATGAAAATGTCTATGCTACCTAAAGCTATCTACACATTTAATGCAATGCCTATCAAAATCCCATCCAATTTTTTCAAAGAAATGGAACAAATAGTCCTAAAATTTATATGGAACCAGAAAAGACCTTGAATAGCCAAAGGAGTATTGAAAAAGAAAGCCAAAGTTGGTGGCATCACAATTCCAGACTTCAAGCTCTATTACACAGCTGTCATCATCAAGACAGTATGGTACTGGCACAAAAACAGACACATAGATCAATGGAACAGAATAGAAAGCCCAGAAATAGACCCTCAACTCTCTGGTCAACTAATCTTTGACAAAGCAGGAAAGAATATCCAATGGAAAAAAGACAGCCTCTTCAACAAATGGTGTTGGGAAAATTGGACAGCCACATGCAGAAAAATGAAATTGGACCATTTCCTTATACCACACACGAAAATAGACTCAAAGTGGATGAAGGACCTCAATGTGAGAAAGGAATCCATCAAAATTCTTGAGGAGAACACAGGCAGCAACCTCTTTGACCTCAGCCGCAGCAACTTCTTCCTAGGAACAACGCCAAAGGCAAGGGAAGCAAGGGAAAAAATGAGCTATTGGGACTTCATCAAGATCAAAAGCTTTTGCACAGCAAAGGAAACAGTCAACAAAACCAAAAGACTACTGACAGAATGGGAGAAGATATTTGCAAACGACATACCAGATAAAGGGCTAGTATCCAAAATCTATAAAGAGCTTAGCAAACTCAACACCCAAAGAACAAATAATCCAATCAAGAAATGGGCAGAAGACATGAACAGACA
>ML107278.1:0-89694 GCA_003697995.1 Taxidea taxus jeffersonii
GGAAAATTTTCTAGTTGAGACTTCTTTTGCCATTGATCGGTGCTTAATGCCACTTGCTTGACATTTTGCTTTCAAGAGAATTTTTAACCAGGTTCTTTACTTAAATCAATAGGAATAAAATATCCAGGGCTTAAATGAGCATAATCTCGCAAGATCTTGCATTTGACACTTTCACAATTTTTACATAATAGTAGCTTCAGGGAGTTGGAATTGCTCTTTTAGCTGGCCTGAGTCTGAGAGGAGTATCCAAAGTCTCTGCGTTGTTTTATTTTATTTCCTTTTACCCCCTAAAGCACTGGAAATGGTTGGCTCTGATGTGCTCCTAAGGCAACCGCAAGATGAGGCAAAACAGGATTGAGATGAAAACCAGGCTCACCCACATCCTACGTCAATTAGTTTTCTTTTTCTTTGTAAACAAGGTGGCGGGGGGTATTAGAGCTTTTACTGTAGATGTTCCTCTGAACCGCCAACTCTCCCCAGAGTTCTCTTCTATCCTATCGCTACCCCTCCACCCCCAGCATAAGCTGATACCAGAACACGTTCTCTCAACAGTGCTCACTGTTTACGCTGGCTTCATCTTGAAGGTCATCAGCACATTGAGTTATCTTGGGAGATTATTCAGAAGTGTATGTGTGTGTTTAGGAGGGATGTAAGGAACATTAGGAGGTGGGACTCTGAATAACATGTTGAAAGAGGGGTTTTAAGGAAAGTGGTGTTTAAAGTGGTGCAGGGGCGCCTGGGTGGCTCAGTCCTTAAGCATCTGCTGGGGTCCCAGGGTTCTGGGATCGAGCCCGGCATGGGGCTCTCTATTGGGGGCGGGGCGGAGGGGTAAGCCTGCTTCTCCCTCTCCCACTCCCTCTGCTTGTGTCCCCTCTCTCGCTGTGCCTCTGTGTCAAATAAATAAAATCTTTAAAAAATAATAAAATAAAGTAAAAATAAAATGGTGCAAAGTGTAATTAGTTGTTGCTAGAACTAAGATACAAAGAGCTCAATGGGCACTTTGGTTGTGTCTCTAGCATAAAAAAAAAAAAAGAAGAAAGAAAGAAAGAAAAGAAAAAAAAAAGAAACAACAACCAAAGTTAACTCCAAAACTGCTGATTATCGGGTTTTTTTCAGTCGAAGCTTTCAGATGTACAAACAATATAATCATAGATGGCATACTTTGTTGAATCTGAGCACAGAAAAATATACTCATCCATTTATTCATTGAGCACCTGCTAGGTGCCAAGCAGTATACTAGGCGCCATCAAAGATGTAAAAGATATGCTGGAATTCACAGTCCCAACAGGAAAGACATAAAAGCAAAGACTGGAACTATATTGTGACAATAAATATTTAGGTCTATTGGTGTCATAGAGTAAAGCTATTTCAGCTAAGCCTTCGAGCGATGAGGAGGAACGTGCCCCATGAAAAAAAGGAAGGGGGAGGCGGTAGTGCCTGGAAGAAAGCACCTGCCCAACAGCACGACGTGGTGGCAGAGCACAGCGAGCTCGGGAAGGTGAGGCAGCTGGGAATGGCAGGCATAAAACGTTCTGGGGTGGAAATGGGCTGCCAGAATAAGAGGTCATTGGAGCCAAAGGAATTGAACTGGGATTGCGTTTGAGATATGATAATGTCTCTGAGAAATCTGGCAATGTGACGGGCAGGTGACCGTGAGAGGACAGAGGGAGGCCATGTGGGCTTCCGTGCGCCGAAGCGGAAACGGTCTGATGTGGTTGAACACCTAGTGTGAGGTGAGCCCTTGCTGTGTTATTCCATGGATTTTGTCTCCAGTTTTCACCGCAGGTTTGTGAGCTAAGTTTGCTACAGAATTAGGTAAGTAATGATTAAGAATATCATTGATATTCAATGAATACCCAATGAAAGGCATGGAGAACTGCCTCACATCTTTGTCTTGGTCTGTGTGTCAGCAAGGTGAGGAGCATTTTAGGAAAGAGACCGGGCTGAGAGTCAGCCCCTGGCCCTGTTTTTTTCTGCTCATCTGAATGCGTGTGCAGGACTTGAAATCAAGAGAAGTCCACTGGCTGGTGAAAAAGAGAAGAGGCCTCCCAGAACCATCTGGAGAAAAATTGGAAAAACTGTCCCTGGGGGTTGTCCCTAACTCCTTTTTCACAAAACTGCTTTCTTAGAAGCCTGAGGGAATATACAGATCTTCTTAGGCCTTTCAGTGATATCTCTTAGTACCGTTCCCTTTCTTGATTTTATAATAATTATACTTTTCTCAGATGTCCCCAAGGTGGAACATTGTGGGGAACAACAGGGGGGTAGACATTTGGACTTGTTTGCTTGCAGCAGAAAAACCTTGTCTAATGCTCCCTTCACACCTCACCATCTGAGCCATCTGCTTCCTTGCTTGAGTACACGCTGCCCCCCCTTTTTTTTGCCTAGCCCTTGCTATTCTTCCTTCTGCCTTAGCAACTGTACCATGGTCTTTAATTTTTACCCAGAAACCAGAGCACACTGCTTCCTGCAATTGCCGTCTGGCAGAAAAGTATGGTGAAAAAGGAACAGGCCCCCCTTCCCCGCCCAGGAGCAAGGAGGGTCCTTTTTCCCTGGGGGAAGAGAATCTTCCCTGTCTCTTCCAGAGCTGCCTTTATTACTCTCATGCCCTATCCAGTTGTCCTTTGTGCCTCAAAGAAAACTTCATGTCTCTCTCTGGCAATTGAATTAGGAAACTAGGGATCCCCGCTGTTCTGGCCCCATAAAAGCAGAGACCAGTTTGGGTTGTTTATGGCAATTCTTTGCTTCTTGGCCCTCAATGACTCTCCAGTTTTATTTGACTGAATGTTTAGCTCTGGATCAGGGTCATTGGGAACTATTTTTTTATATATATATCCTTAAAGTTCAATTGTATTATTTGTTTAGTGTTTTGTTCTGTTTCATTTTGCCCATTTAGGGAATTTGAAGTTTGGGTGCTCATCTCTCAAAGGGATTTCCTTCTGGTCAATTTTATTCTGAAAGGAAACATTTAATTGAGCATGTACTACAGTGGTAACAAGAAAATGTTTGCCTTAAATGAGCTCTAAATCTACGTGGAGATAAGATACAGATGGAATGGGCAGTAAATAAAAACTGGGCCGTTCTTGGTACTCCAGTGGAAATGTATTGAATTATGCTACAAACTGAAGAGGGGCTGTTTTGAACTTTAAGAAGGGGAAGCCTTCACAGAAGAGATGGTATTTGAGTTGGAAATTGAATGACAAGTAGCATTTCATGAAATAGAAAAGGGGGAAGGGCATTCCACAATGAGAGGGCGGTATGAATAAAGACAGAGAGACACAGAAGGATTCTCCAAGAAATACTAAAGAGCGCAGGGCTGCTCCAGTGTAGCGTGCATAGGCTAGAGAAAATGGGAATAGCTGATCTTAGAAGCTTAGATTGGGGCTGTATCATAGAAATCTTTGCGTGCCACACTGAGAAGCTTTAATTTCATTTGTGACCCATTTACATGTTTTGAAAGATAGATCCGGTGGAAGAACAGAAATAGAGATGATGATATTCCCATATGTAAAGGTCAACTGTGAGTCCAAGAACATGTTGCATGTCTGCTCCATGTCTGATATGAACCTTAGGCTGTTTGAGCCATTTGAAAATAAGAAATAAAAGTGTTTTCTCTGATACAATATTTAATAACTTTTAGCTACCAGTTCCTGCTAATTTCCCTTTAATAAGGCATTTATCCCAAGTAGACACCGGCTCCATAGCAAAGGAAAATGGGCAAAGTGGTATGTAAGATATTCTACATAAGATATCAGCTACATTTTTTGCTTCAGAATACCACTCTACATTGATGTCTACTCCTATTTAGTAGAAACTTCCAAGAAGTGTTAACAAAATTGTATTAATTTGTGTGTGAGTGTGTGCATGTATGTGTTTTGGGGTATTAGGAACTAGATTCTGTACTTGTAGGTCAGTTCAACCTCGCCATGACTTTGAGGAATTTTCTGAGGTTCTAGGTCTTTCCTTGAAAATCTGGAATGCTTCTGGAAAAATAATCTTCATCATACTTTTTCCTTTGAAAAAATATTTTGGTTCATGTTGAAAGAAAAAAAAAATTGAGGTGACGTATGTCTTTCTCCTTAATATGTTCTGTTTGAAATTAATGTCATACTGATGAACTACTGAAGATTAGTACACGGGAGCTATTGGATTGTTGTGTCAGTACAGAAAATTGTGTTCACTATTTCTCCTTCTCAACATAAACAAGCAGTAAATCACCGCTCAAGGGGGTGTATGTATTAGGGCCTCCCACGTAAACTTCGCCTCTGCGTGCATAAACATTTCCGTATTATTGCAAATAATCAACAGGGGAGTAGCAAATGCAAGTTTAGCTTTTCTCCAGAATGTTTATCATGGTTACTTTAAACTGTTTATAGGAAAGAGAGAACTATAAATGTCCTTCAGGAGGTGGGCAGGACCATATGGTTCAGAGGCTTTTCTGTGATAAAATGTTTGGTTAAATTTGAGGCAACACATGGTTCCCCCCTAGCAATTATTCGTCATTTCAAACATTGTTGTTGATATTCAACTCCAGAAACAAATAACACCAACCTAAAACATTTATAATAACGGAAGAAACGAGGCTTGGTCTAGAGCTGGGAGACTCCAGCTGCGCCCTTGCCTCCCCTCTCCCGGTCAGCGGTCAGCTGTGGCTGGGCCCGCGTCAGCCTCTCCCCGCTCCCCGCACCGCAGAGTGTGCTAGGAGCGCGCTGGCCTTCAGAGCAAACACTGGATGGGATCCACCTCAGGGTTTTCCTCGTCGGGCTTGGCGAACTTTAATTTTCTCCAGAAAGAATAGCCCACGTAGCCCATGGCTGGAGGAAAGGTTTCATTTCTGATTCGTCAGGCACACCGTGCCTTGAAAAGGGTCTCAGAGGCCTCCCGGGTGTTAGCTACGTGTTAGTTGAATGGAAAGGTAACATTTCCTTGTCAGTGACCGTCAGGTTAGCTGAGACGCGGTATTTCTCGGTTTGTTAAAATTCCAGTAGTAGTGGATGAGATTAGCGGAAGAGGCAGACCTCGTCCCCTCGTCCCCAGGCCAGCCTGCCACGTTCCCTGACTTGCCTACTTCACTTATGCTGACAAGACGAAGGAGTTTCTTGGTCAGACCCTCACACAGGCACCATGGCAGAAACCTAGACAAGTCCTCTTGGGAGACTTCTCGAATGTATATTTATTTATGTACATTATGTGGTATCATCCTTTAAGAAGAATTCAATTTTTTTGCCCAGTTTATTGACTAAGACAATGAAAAATCAATTCTTTGTGGTTCTCCCTTCAGGAAGTTAACTATTTTGCACCCCCCCCACCCGCTATCTCAGTCCAAAAGAACCCGCCCCCTGCCAACCTCCTATGCACAAATACCCATTTCTCTCTCCTCTTCTTTACTTTCCAACATCTGTTGGAAGGTGTTGTGCAATGGATGAAGAAATGAAGAAGACATGTTTTAATTGAAGATATTTACAGGACACGAGGGAAGACCATGATATCGACAAAGAACTGTGACAGATAGGAAATGTGACACATTTGACCCCATGGAAGCCCAAAAAAGAAAGAAAGATTAATTCTGGCAGGTGTCATGGTCAGGATGAAGATAGTTCTGAGAAGGTACTGTTTGCACGGTCCTTAAGGATGAATTTGATTTTAAGAAGTAGAGAAGGGAAATAATGCACAGAGAACTCATACTCATAAAATTAAAAAGAATACCTTGTTCTTGTTCTTGGACATCTCCCTTCTTCCCTCCCTTCCTTCCTTCCACCCTTTCCCTACATAGAAAACTAGACTGCCAAAAGTAACAGGTATTATTTTTTATTTGGGGTCTCTTTCTTGATGGTGACTCAAAATGTGGTGCATTTCATTCATAGTTATCTTTTGTCAGAAAAGCAGACTCTTTTAGAAAACAACATACAACCAAGATTATGGGTACCTGGGTGCCTGGGCGCCTGGACGCCTGGGTGGCTCAGTGGGTTGAGCCTCTGCCTTTGGCTCAGGTCATGATCTCAGAATCCTGGGATCGAGTCCCACGTTGGGCTCTCTGCTCAGTGGAGAGCCTGCCCCCCACCACTCTGCCTGCCTACTTGTGATCTCTCTCTCTCAGTCAAATAAATAAATCTTAAAAAATAAAATAAAATTTTGAAACTTACCAAGATAAAAGATAATAAAATCTATGTGATCAAGTTCATTTGCATTTTCCTTGTAGTATTATGGAGTTGACATTTCTTTTTTTTTTTTTTTAAGATTTTATTTATTTATTTGAGAGAGAGAGAGCGAACACAGGCAGAAAGAGTGGCAGGCAGAGGCAGAGGGAGAAGCAGGCTCCCTGCCAAGCAAGGAGCCCAATGTGGGACTCGATCCCAGGACGCTGGGATCATGACCTGGGCCGAAGGTAGCTGCTTAACCAACTGAGCCACCCAGGCGTCCCTGGAGTTGAAATTTCAAAAGCCCGACTAGTAGATTTGAATTGACCAGGGCTTTGTAGATGTAACACGGAATGGTTTGATATGAGTGCTAGAACCATAACTGGTATTTATAAGGTGGTTTACCATTTACAGAAATAGTTCTCCACTGGGTAGCATCTACTGCCTAAGGGAGCTTTTGGCAATTTGGAAGCTCTTTTGTTGGCAAGTATTGGAGGACTACAGCATTCAGTGGGCAGGTCAAGGGTGAGAAAGAGAGCTGCTGCCCAGTGCACGACTGCTGCCTCCCACCCATCTATGCTTGATGTCTACCAGATATGTAGGTGAAAAACTATCAGTCATTCACATCACCCAACTCTGCTTTATATAAAATTTTTGATGGTTTAATATATACTGAAATTTTTAGGCATCCAATCACCAAGTAAATCAAATGAAACGTGTATTTTATCTGGCTTAGAAACTTGCATTTTTGATAGTTTCAGAAAATCCTATCACACCAATAGTTTATGTTATTTAAATCACCAATACAATGCAAGAATGTATGCCTTTCAAGAAGAGGTGCAGATATCTGAGTACTTCTCTATGGCTTCTCGGATAATCATGCTTGACCATGTGCCTATTGAGATACAGTACAGGATAGTGGTAAAATCGTGGGTATAGACTGCCTACCTTCTCCTGCCATCCACACACTACCTGTGTGATACACACTACCCTACCACACACTAGCTGTGTGACTTTGGGCAAGTCAGGTAGCCTTTCTGTGTCTCATTTTCCTTGTCTGTTAAAGGGGAATAATACTAATATTTATCTCATTGATATTAGAAAGAGGGGTGAGCTTAGAACAATGCTGGGCATTCAGTAAGCATAATAAAAGTGTTAATAATTATAACAAGTTTACACTCCTTCTCTAAAACTCATGGGACTAGATGTGTTTTAGAATTCAGTATATTTTTTAAAGGTAATCTGGTACTTGTATTATGTATATTATGTAACATTGTCAGTGGAAACCAGGAGAACACCCATAATTGAAAACAACTTGTTCTTCTTCTTCTTATTATTATTATTATTTTCAGAAAACCTTCTAGGCTATTCATATTAATTGGGAAAAATAAAGACCCCATCAGCTTCTTCTGTGTTTCCATCAGGTTTTGTTGTCAAAAGACAACAAGTCATTTTGGATCATAGAACTGTAGAAGCCCTATACATCTGTATATTATTTTTTTACGGATCATTTTCCTCTTCCTCTTTTATGTAACAGGCATTACTTTGATTATTTAAGAAGGTATCTTTGTAGGTAAATTATAACATCCATGAATCTCATTTTGAGCCAGTTAAGGTGTTTTATAAACTATTATAAAAAGGAGATGTTGGGAGGCACCTGAGTGGCTCAGTCGGATAAGCATCCAATTCTTGATTTTGGCTCAGGTCATGATCTCAGGGCTGTGAGATCAAGCCCCATGTTGGGCTCCATTCTGGGCATGGAGCCTTCTAATGATTCTCTTTCTCCCTCTGTTTCTCCTCCCCGCACCTCTCTTCCTCTCTTAAAAAAAGAGAGAGAGAAAGAAAGAGAGAGAGAGAGAAATTGGATCTGATAGGGTTAAAAATGACTAATAAATGGCCTTTGGTGGGGGGTTGATATGTTATTTCATTTGATCTTCACTATAGCCCTATGTTAGAGAGAAGTTCCTTATGTTAGAGAGAAGAAACCAAATATAAGAGAAATTTAACATGTCAAGCTCCTCAGTCTCAATCTCAGTTAGGGAAAGGATGGGCCTTGATCCAGATTGTGGGCTCCAAGTCCCCCTCTTCCTTCCTAGTCCTCTCCTGATGGTTCAGCCATGACTGAGACAGGTGCACACCAGCGCTCAGGCTGGGTAGGTCCCTAAGTGACTGTTTTGGGGCTAAAACTATAGGAGGGAACACCGAGCAAATAATGAGTGACTTCCCATCAAAATGTGGATTTTTATGCTATTACAGGATAACTTAATGTAGCTTCATTTTCCATCTGCTTTGTTAACCAAAAATTATTTAATACTTGGGTCTAGTTTTCCCTGAAAATATTTTCCTATGAAAGAAATCTCCCCTTTGAAGATTTTCTTGATTCAAACTCCTTAAAAAAAAAAAAAATACGACCAGGACCCCAGTAGGTTTCCATTTGAGAAAGAATGCATTTGGCAGTGTTCAGGAGCAGTAAGAACACAATCGCACTAAAAAAGCAGAAAAATAAATTCAGGCCCTGATGTAGCTTGACTAGACAGCAAGACACCATAGGCAAATCACTTGCCTTGACGTATCTCAGTTTTTCCATTTGATTTACTGTGGACACGAGATAAGGTACCATAGGAAATACAACGAGAATAAAGCCTACCAAATAAATGCACATTCAACATGAAACCACTGTTTTTGTAAGCTGTAAAGTGAAGGATTGTTACTTTACCTGGAGCCCCTCTATCTCTGAAATTCAGCTACGGCAGAGTAAGTCCCCATGGCCCCTCCTGGAAGCAACTCCCTGTTGAGGATCCATTTTTCTGAGCTCCGTGAATTTCATCACAGCCCATTTTGACCCATACATCGTAACATACCACTAATTTCTATGGTTTTGCTAATAAATCACATTTCCAAGTTCAATCAAAACAAACATCTCGCAGACACTACTCAAGACACAAGGTAAATAAAAGATATTGCATTAACCAGTCAAACTGTTTTTAAGAAATCAAGAAGCAATCAGTGATTAGCTTTCCTTGATGCAGATAGCAATTAGGTTAATAATCAAATGAGACCGATAATCACCGCCGAGGAACCTAATCAGCCAGATGACAATGTATTTCTTTAAACCTCTTGAAAGATCACATCACAGCTGAATAGTGAAATCTACTTAGGACTAATGTCCCTTGATCCTTACTAATTGTTTCACTGGATGCAGTCCTTAGAGGGGAAATTGTTTCAAACAATCTTTTCTTCACAGAGCTATGTTATTTAATTTTAGGATTATTTCCTGTGTATAATCAACGGAATTGCTTCTCCACAAAAGCAAATTCTGTAAGTGAAAAAGCAATGTATTTTCCTCCCTTCTGTTTCACACCAACTCAGCCATGTGTTCTGACCTACAGTCTTCATGATTTGAACTCTTGCTCACTCATATTCCCTTCCTTCACAAAGGAAAGTTGGTTTTATTTTTAAAAAGCACCGGAGCCTCTGTGTTAGGCTCGGGTCATGATCCCAGGGTCCTAGGATCGAGCCCCACATCGGGCTCTCTGCTCAGCAGGGAGCCTGCTTCCTCCTCTCTCTCTGTCTGCTTCTCTGCCTACTTGTGATCTCTGTCTGTCAAATAAATAAATAAAATCTTTAAAAAAAATTTTTTTAAATAAAAATAAAAAGCACCTGAGAAAAATACACGACATTGTTGTTACTAGATGCTGAAAAAGGAGAGGTATGTCTCAGAAAGTGTGTCTCTGGGCTCCATTGCAGACAATCACAGGGCAGCCTACATTTCATCTCTAGGGCATCTCCTGTTTGCCAGACCTTGTTCCACATACAATAATAAGCAAAAAACATGGCCGCTGATCACGTGAGGTGTAGTGTCCAGTCACATATGGCTCCTGACTCCTTTCTGCAAAGTGCCTTTGTCATTGCTCCCTTTCCCAGGGCACTCCTCTTTTGCATCCCTGTAGAAAGCAGATCATTTCAGCCCCATCACGAATTTTCCAATCCAAACAGTAGAAACCAGAATAGAGGACTCCTTAGAAATATGAACGAAAATAGGAGTCCCTACTCAGATTTCCTTTTCACTAGCTTCATTCAAAAAAAAAATTAGTATGATTGCTCTTTGATTAAAGACTAAGCAATGACTAGCAAAAGGTTTGGTTGTATTTTGTCTTCAGGAGGCATAGGAACCAGGAGGGAGAAGAGTCTAGTTGGTGTGCACGTATACAGAGGGGATACATATGTATGTGCTCCAGTCACCTTCGGAAGTAAAGGCACCTTCGTCAACGCTGATTCTCTGTAGCTCTAGAAAGTTTGGCCTTCAGCACATGGAGAACTTAAACAGTGTGTTGGAACCATGTTCAGACCATTTTGCTCTGATCTTACCGAGCTGCCCCTTCCCATTCTCAAAGCAGGCATGAAAAGCTAGAAAAAGAATAAAGTAGTAAGACACTTTATCCCAATCGTTTCAAGACCTCAAAAGCCAAAACTTGATCCATCATAGGCTGAGAGAGGAGAGTTAAAGTGTCCCACTACTAACATATTTCTGTCAGTTTTCCTTTTATTTCCAGCAGGGTTTGCTTGATGAATGTGGGCGTGAGATTTCATCCTGTTCAGATATCCACACTCTTTGTATCTTTGTTGTACCTGAAGCCTGTTTCCTAATGTCTCTGCTTCCTCTCTCTTCTTCCAGAAGTCATCCATGAGGAATAAGTAAAGATATTATTTGTGAGGTTAAGCTCATTCACATGATTAGCATGACCAGGAAACATTTACTTACATTTACTCTGGAGTTTGCATTTGCCATCCCTACCCCCCACCTCCACCCCCATACAGCTAAGGGGAGGAAAGGACCAGCCAGATCCCCTGCTAAGCCAAAAAAAAATTTTTTTTTTTTTAATGAAATCTCTTTCCTAGTTTTCTTTCTACTTCACTGGCTATTCATTCTCAGTGTTCTTGTCTCTTTCTCCTCTATTTAACTTCCAAATATCCAAGGGTTCCAGGGCCTCATTCTCTCCCTAATTGCACGCAGTCAGACGGCTTTAAGTACTGTGTACTTACTGATGTCACCCCACACTCCATCCTTGTCCCTGTCTCCCAGAACACCAGGCTCATGGGCGTGTTAGGCAGCTCTGCTCACACAGTCAAAACACAGCTCCAGTCTTTTCCCCCTACCAGCTCTTCTGCCGGTCTTGTCATCTGGGAAAATACCACCACTATCAACCCAATTCCTCAAGTCACCTAGCTGGGAGAGCTTCCTCTCCTTCCCTCACTGTCTTCCCACTCCTAATCCATCAATGTATCCTATAACATCTAATTCCAAATATTCCCAGAATCTTTCTCTATCTTTCCTTCTTCTCCTTAGCCTGAGCCATTATCATCTCTTGCCTCATTTAGCAGTGGTATCCAAACTCATTCTTTTGATTTTACATTTGCTCCCTTCAATGAATCCTCCACAAGACAGCCAGAATGATCTCTTTAAAATATACATTAGATATGTTATTCTCATATTTAAAGTCTCCAACAGCTTTTTACTACATTTAAAACAAAATCCAAACTCCTTATCCTGGCCCTTCTTTGATCTCATTCCCTGTCCCTCACCCACTCATCTCCTATGCTCTAAAATCACTGAAAATGTGTTTGTTGCTGGTCCGCTACTACCCACAACTTCAGGCCTCAGGGCCTTTGCACTTGCTAGTTCCTATAGCTAGAACACTGTCTTCTAAGATCTGCAGAAGGCTGACATCTGTCATTTAAGACTCAGATTTAATATCACACCCTCAGAGTGGCTTTCTCTGATCTCAGGCCGGCGTCACTACCAGTCATTGAACTTCAGAGCACCTTAAATTAATTAAATGCAGAACGTTTACCCCTCTCCGCCATTTTACTGATTTGTCTTTCGCCCATCTCCTGCCACCTCCTACCCTTGGAAAAGAAGGGAAGCTCCATAAGAGGAGGACTTGATCTGCATGTTTATGACCCTAATTCTAGCCCTTAGAACAGTCCTGGACACATAGATGGTACTCAAGAAACACAGAATTAATGAATGAAAATCATTACAAACGTGATCAAAAGTGAGTCAGACGATATATTTGGCTTATTGCTTATGCGAATTAATAACATTTTGGCGACTGTTTATCTGTATGTGGCTGTCTCATTTCTTAAAGAGCTGATGAAAAAGCTGGTTCTGTCTTCACAGATGAAAGTGACTAAACATTTAACATTTAACTGAAGTGAGCTGTGGGTCATTAGCAGGTCCAGGCTGTAAGCATTAAGAATCACTGTGGTGACCCGTTGAAACACTTTCCGGGATGGGCTTTTAACTACCTGTCAAAGTTTACAATTTGAGATCAAACATCAGTGAACCTGAATGCCTTTCAACTTGGAACACTTGGTGCTTGAAAATCACCTCTATTTCACTTTTTGCTAGCTAGATCTACTCATTTTTTAGTATCAGGGCCTGATTCATCAGTTTTTGTAGATCCATTTATAATCTTGGTCAGCATTTTGTTCTGTCAGCCTATGAAGGAAGGTAGGTAACCGCAGCCTCAGGGTGGGGGGGAGGGTCAGGGTGGAGAACCTGTTTTTCACTGATTCTGCTTTCAAATAATTTCCAAGAGCACAATACAATAGAAAGTGATAGTTCTCTATTCCCAGTCCTTCATTTGAATATAGAATATATTTTCTTTTTTTCTACGTCCCTGCTCATTTCTTTTTGTGTCTTTTGACCCCGCTGTAAGACTTATCCAAGAAACGAAGAAAAGCCAAGCATTCTATTCATATAGGCGAAACACAGCACAGCATGAAGTCTGTGTGTAGATGGTTACAAACAATACATCCTAGCAGACTGTACTTTTTTCCCTAGCTCTATAAAAAGTGATGACAAGGGAGGCAGGATCACTGAACTTTTGAAGGCAAGGCTCTATCATTAACCCTTATGAGTTCAATGAACAATTTTTATTTTTCCTTTTTCAGTGAAATAGAATTTCCTCAGAATTCTGGCTCCGATTGGTGGATAATGGAAGAATATAATAGATGATGTCTGTAAGGCACCTACCCTTCAAGCTGACTCAACTTGTCTTAAAAGTGTGCTAAAAACAACAACAACAACAAAAACACTTTATCTAAAAAATCTCTTAAAGCCTGGTATAAATAAGAAATATCCATATTATGGGAGCCTGGTTTGCAAAAGACATGTCTTCTGATCTAATTTCAACTACAGTCTACATAGAGAGAAAAAAAGTGCCTTTTTAAAAAAGATTTATTAATTTATTTTAGAGAAAGCAAGAGAGTGAGCCCGAGTGAGCTGGGGGAGGAGCAGAGGCAGTGGGAGAGAGAATCTCCAGCAGACTCCCCACTGAGCGTAGAGCCCAACATAGAGCTGATCAGGGCAGGGCTGATCCCACAACCCTGAGACCATGACCTGAGCTGAAATCAAGAGTTGGATGCTTAACCCACTGAGCTACCCAGGCACCCCAAAACAAGTGCCTTCTATAACTGCCTATTATACTAAGACAGCTGTTGTCTATAAAGAAGGAGTTTTGTTATGTGTTGTATTCAGTAGAAGGGCTTAGAGGAGCTATCTTCAAACTAACCTTTTTTTGTATCTAGCTTCAAGTAAGTACCTTGAAAACTTTCTGTGCCCTTCCAATATTCAGTAATCTAATCAACTATTGTAAAATTACTGAATCTTTTAAACTGCCAGATAGACTCAATAAAATAGCCTAGGGTAGAATTTCATCTACCCTTCCCGGAGTTCCTTGTTTCTGTTCCTGTTTGCTGCTGAACTTCAGGATGTGAGCATTTAGAATTGACTAGCTTCCTGGAGGGAGTACTGTGGGTATTTGTTTCCTGCAGATTCACATGCCGATAATTCATTTCTTCCGGTCTCATATATTATCTATAAGAGCCTTGAGATGGAAATAAATGAGTAGCATTTGAATTCTTCCCTATAGAAAATCTTGAGCTTCAATTCTTGTTGTCATGCCACTTGGTTTCCAGATTCCCTGAAGCTCCACTTGGAAGACTATATCTCATCCCTTTCTATTTTTGTGTTTATTCTCATTTTGTATTGTTTTATGCTTTATTAGTGAGGAGCTACTATTCTCATCAAACTACTGCTATGAATAAGTGAAGGCTTAATATACTACAAAAAATAGCAACTAGTTATTTGATTAAACAGTTTTTGGAAGGAAATTGTGATTCATCTAACCTACTGACTTGAAGTAAGCATGGGCATAATATAACCAGAGTTGGATGAAAACTAAAAAGGAAAGTTGAGATGATATTTTAAGACTATAAAAAATTGGGGCAGGATAAAAGACTTTCAGGATAAATATTCACTGTAGGGGCACCTGGTTGGCTCAGTAGGTTAAGTGTCTGACTCTTGGTTTAAGCTCAGGTCATGGTCTCAGGGTTGTGGGATCAGCCCTGTGCTGGGCCTTCATGCTCAGCAGGATATCTTCTTAAGGATTTTCTCTCTCCCTTTCCCTCTGCCCCTCCCTTCATTCTCTCTCTCTTTAAAATAAATAAATATTTTAAAACATATTTACTCTAAAATGAAATACTTACAGAGATGGTAGAGTCCCCTCTTACAGAGATATTTACTTTTTTTAAGATTTTATTTATTTATTTGACAGAAGAGATCACAAGTAGGCAGAGAGGCAGGCAGAGACAGAGAGGAGGAAAGAGGCTCTCCGTGAGCAGAGAGCCAGAAGCAGGGCTCTATTCCAGGACCCTGGGATCATGACCTGAGCTGAAAGCAGAGGCTTTAACCCGCTGAGCCACCCAGGTGCCCCAACATTTTTTTAATTAGTATTTATCAGTGCTTTTGAATCATAGCATTTGAATGAGTTTTGGAAAATGAGGTGCTTCAAGACAAACTACTAGCTTTTATCTTCTTCCTCTTCATTCCCATGCTCCCCCAGTACTATCTAATAACTCTCTAAATGTGAACTTTTCAGGTAAACCCTCTGATCAGAACTAACTAGCCAACTTGTTACTGTTAATACACTATTGTTCAAACAGTCCAGATAGAGTTGACGAAGACACGTACATAATACACACACACACACACATACACACACTCCTATAATTTTTTCTTTTTTGGGTCTACTTTCCTCAAATTTTCCCATCATGGTTTTTCTTTTTAGGTAATTTTTTTCCAAATTTATAACACTGTAGTTCTTCAATTGTTCCCTGTTACTTTTATATAAAACCAGAAGTGAAATGCAGAATACTTAGAGGTACCTTGCAGAAGCTGCAGTTCCCACAAGTCACCACGAGGGGCACACTTCATGGGAATGCTGGCTAGGACCCCCTACCTGCCTTGAAGGGCCTGACAGGCACCTGTTCTTTCTCCATCATGATGTAGGGCCCCGCCAGAGCACTGCAGGCATCCACTGGAGTCTGAACAGGGAGCATGCGGAGGCTGATAAGTATGAATGGCTACCGGCTAGCTGACAGGTACCTGTTGCAGGCTCCTCTCACAGACCATGTGGCCTGCAACCTTGTGTAGTTAATCAGATGGCTCAGGAAAAGACTATTTATCTACCTTAAGTATTTTAAATAATTATGTGAGTATGCAAATGTATACCAACTTTCCTCTCTGTATATAACCATAAATATCTTATATAACTACCCCTTTAACACCTAATCTACTACTTATTGATGATTTTCATAATTTATAGGGGTTTCTTTTTGGTTGGTTTCTTTGGTTTTTGTTTTGGTGAGGAAGGAACAAACCAATAATATCAGTCCAAAGCCAGTCTGTTACAGGATGAATCAATAAAGTTATCAGGGCTTTAATGGTCCTAGGAAAAAAATTAAGCCATCATTCCATATTTTATTTTAATAAATAGACAAACAATGAGTCACATTTGAGAGACAGTAAGCTAGTTCTTCACCTGGGCATTTCAGCACAGGCCCTATGAATCATATTATTCCACTGGTTAGAAAAATGTTCAGTATTGTGTTAGTGACACAAGGACACAAGGACAAAAACACATGATATCCCTTGTTTTACTGAGAGGGATTTTGGGTGTATTTTAAACTATTAATTGTCCAAGAGACATCATTGTAAAAGATGCCAAGTCTGAAAAAATAAATAAATAAATAAAGCCAAATCTGAATAAACAGCTTATGTAATAAAATTGCAACAGAGACAAAGGAGCTCACAAAATGTTCTTTTAAAATTTAACGTCAGTTGGAAAAAAATTAACGTCAGTTTACAGCGTATTTATTGACAATTATATGACTAGCAGTCACTCACTTACTTAGTCAACAATTATTGGAGTTCATATTGTGTAAAAGCAGGAGATACTAAGATTGGAACAGAGCTTCAGGAGAGGTATGCCAACAGAGCTGTAAGAGGAGAGAGGATTGGATTTGGCAGAGGAATCTTTGCGTAGAAGTTCTCCAGTGATCAAAACCTCAAGGATCTGGGCAAAAGACAGGAGGGAGAGAATATCTCAGAGACAGAGAAGAGTTTATGCAAATAGAGGGAGGTAGGTGTGTGGCACCTGAGACAGGAAAGCTGAGGAGTAGATCATAAAGGTCTTTGAAGTCATACCAAGAAACGTGAGATTCAGAGGTTTAAGGGGAGGGGGTGCGATTCTTGGAAGGGAAGCCGCAAGTCTTATAATGAAGCGGGCCCTGCAGAAAGCTCTTTTGGAGGAAGGCTGGCTGCAAGTACTCAGAGGCATAGAAGACTACGGTAATGGGTTAAGGATCCACATGGTGGCTGAACACGGTTATGCTTGCACACGGTTGTATCAATGCGAATGTGACCTCTGGTGGGTAATTTAAATTGAGATATAATTAATTAGTTAATTAATTAATTAAAATAAAACTACAACAGCCACAGACCTCTACTAATTAAGGGAAATCGTACATCACCTTCTCTGGGTTTCAGTATCTTCTTTATAAAACAAGAGGTTTGTACTTAGAAAGCATCTAAAGCTAAGTTCCACAAAGTCTAGCAGAGGAGGTAAAACTGTATGTTTCGGGGACATATGAACAGGGACATATGGACATATGAACAGGAATACCCTGTTCCCATGATATGGGCTTTTGGCATTTTCTCTCACTGGCCATTTCAGAGAACCCTGAGATGGTGACCTGAACTGAAACCAGAAGTCTGGTGCTTAACAGACTGGGCCACCCAGGGGTTCCACCTTCCAGCAATTTCTATTATTACTTTTCTCTCTACTTCTTTACATTTCAAATTTTCTCTGATGCTAGTATTCCTTCAGTTAAAAAAAAAATACATCTATCCAATGGCTGGATGATTACTGGTGGTCTCTAAGATGGCATATGACTATATTCCTGAGTTCTGATGAGAGCATTGACACGAGTCATGTTACAGGAAATAACTCTCTGGGCTCCCATTTCTTCAAAAGTAAAGTGTGATAGAATGGCATTTCAAGAGTTATTTGGCAAATCAGTTAGCTAACTGGGAAGGAAGAAAAGTTGTCTCCACCAGCCCCTTTTAGAGCCTTCTTCTTAGTCCCAGAGCCCAGATGCATGTGTGCTGTAGACCAGAGCTCTTGCCCTGACTCCTCTAGGGTGCATCTCTTATGGGTCTGTCCTTGGCTGGATCTTTCAACAGCTGCCAAGCAGAATACAGTGCACTCCCAGTCCAACACCCAGCTGCTGCATAAGATCATTTCTTTCCATGCATGAGAAATTTTTTCATAGAGCTCAATTTATGGAGATCACTTATTCATTGAAAAAGCAATTGCTGAGTTCCCAGTAGGGGCCATATATTGTGCTAGAGTAGATAGAAATAGGCACCGAATCTTTTTTGAAAGAACAAACAGTATAGGGGCAAACCCCAAAGTCTGCGTAAGTGGGTGAGAACCCACCGGAGAGACCCAGTTTAAGGGCTGTGGAAGCCAGAAGCAGTGTGAAAGGCCAATGGTATTAAAACGCACCTGGAAGAATTTATGGTCTGGCTCCCTCTACCCCAGCTCTTCATTTATGCCTGGTCTACAGACTGCCAATTCTCTCCCTTCCCTGCATGAAATTGTCCCATCTTTAGAGCTGCCACAGTATCTCTCAAGTACTTTGAAAATCCCAGTGATACATACGGACCCAACACAAAAGACTTCAGGAAACTGTCTTGTTGGCCCATCTTAGAGCAGCAATAAACACGACATATTAAATAGTATGGAATGCTCCAGGGGTTGAAGCCCCCTGCCTCCTAATCCCTCCGTCCTTTTTTTCCCTTTATTGACTGGCTAGTCACACAGTTAGCCTGTGCATCACACTAAGCCAACCATTAGAGCAAAAGAAATGACTTTCCTGCAAGGGGACCGGGTCGGGGGGCCGCAGGAGATACTCACTCTTAGAGACAGAAATTTACAGGGACACAAAGTAATTAGAGTCCAGCGCTGCCTCCCTTTAAGGGATAAATCTTGTTTTTCTTCCTAGCTTTGTCTTTTTGTAACCTGAGGTCAACTGAAGTTAATTCTTTTCGTTGGTGCTTGAGAAACCCTTTCAGTCTGTATTTCCAGGCACAAATCTTGGCTCCAACTTAAAGAAAAAGAAAAAAAAAAAAGCCCTCCGAACAGCTACTTGACCCCCACCCCTTAACTTATAGCTGCCTTGTCAATGTTTTTATCACCCAGAAATCATTCTTCCTGCAATTTTGCCTCACGTATGCAAGTTAGCTTAACTTCCACATCTGTTGTTAACATTTCTTTGAATAACTTGAATGTCTCTTATTTCTCTTAAAAAAAAGTATATATATTCTCTCTAGAAAATTTCCTTTTTATGTACTTTTCCAATCACTTTCAGTCACATGGGAAAATTACTTTCCTGTTTGCCACTTTTTTCTGTTTATGCTGTTCTCTGAGCGGTCACTAACATCTGTATATATACAGATCTGAGCAATCTAGCATACGGTTTTCTTTATAGCAAGAAGTGCCTTCTTTGTTTATTGAGAACCCAGGAGAGGGGCTTACTATGCTCACACTATCAATATTTGCTTTTATCCACTTCCATATTTGAAGTTTCTTCTCCAGAGGATAACGTGGAAAACCAAGTACGGGGACAGGGTATGAACAATGGGTTGAAGCCATCGAGGAGATCATTCATTTATGCATTCATTCATTCATTCACAGATCCCTTCAAAGCGCGGCGCTCGACCTACCGACAAAGTGGAGGCAGAGCGCATCCCTATCTAGCAGGGCAGCCAAAACTAACAGGAAGTGAGATTGTCCGAGATATTTGTGAGAGTGCTATGGATGTTGGGCCAAATTTGGGGTCAGAGGAAAAGGAAAACTTGCGTTATTCTTGTTGGTAGTCATGGGCAGGCTGTAGGAAGTGGTATCTGGGCCCCAAATTCCAACAGAAGGGGCTCCAGTCGCTACATTGTCTCCCACCCACTGAGGTGTTTAGGTGAGACATCTAACCTCTGGGAGCCTCAGTGTCCTTGCGTGTAAAACCAAGATCGTAACTGTACCAACCTGATTTCCTTTTAGTGAGGACTGAGTAAGTTTGTGCCTGTAAAGCGCTTCATGGAATGCCTGATACACGTAGTAAACCTCAGCAGAAGTTAGCAGATAATGTAAGTTGTCAGGGAATGCGAAGCGAGCTTCGAGATGCTAACCTTCAAGAGGTCAAGGATGCTAAGCAAAGACAGCATTGGCGTGAGAGACTTAGACAATCATCAAGACAAATGAATGAGGGAATAAGAGCAAATAATTGGAAAATGCTTAACCCACTCTGTGTAGAAAGTGGATTCTAAACCCTTTTACTTGTGTCTAAGCTGATTCAACCTTTTCTTTTTCCAGAAGTACTTTTCCTCTCCCAACAGAAATAAAAACCAAGACTCCTTTGGGATGGGAGTCTGAGAGGGGGAGGGAAGGTTGGAAACGTGCTCCTTGTGTTTACGGGTACCAAACCCTGTCCTGATACTTGTGAGCTGTCCCTTATCAGCTAACCCTACTCTTCCCAGCAAAGTTTAATTTAAGGAAACAACAAGGGCCACCCTTAGCTCTCAGACTTCTTCATTCTCCTCTCATTGCCAGGGGATCCCTAGTTAATGAAATAATGAAATAATTTGCAATTCCAATGGTAAAATTCTTTTTAAAACTTACTCTTCATTCCATCACACAAACCACAAAATAGAGAATTGCCTCTGAGTCTAGCCTTGTGCTTTAATTTCTTTTCTTTCTTTTTTCTTTTGTTTTTTTTTAATTTTTTAAAGATTTTATTTATTTATTGGACAGACAGAGATCACAAGTGGGCAGAGAGGCAGGCAGAGAGAGAGGAGGAAGCAGGCTCCCCGCTGAGCAGAGAGCCCGACTCGGGGCTGGATCCCAGGACACTGGGATCATGACCTGAGCCGAAGGCAGAGGCTTTAACCCACTGACCCACCCAGGTGCCCTTTTTTCTTTTGTTTTAAAAATAGTTCTCACCACCTTTGGAAAGATCTATGAGCTACTGGAAGAATGAGTCTCTTGATTTTTTAATAAGCTGGATCTTAAAGAGATGAACTAAAGTATAGTTTCAATTATTTTAGAAATTTCACTTTGTTGATTGATGCACTATTGAATGATTGATGCACCAGAATTGAAGCTAGTCTTTTAGGAATCTTTTATAACCCGTCTCCTTGCCTTCACTGGGTCTTTCCAGAAGTCACCAACACTTGGAGGCATTTATGCCCATAGACATGTAAGCATCTATTTCCCTGAAAGCTGTTTTAGTTTGACTCCAATCGATGGGCTTATCTTTGCTTCTATTCAGTTATCTTTTTTGGAAACAATAGAATTCTTCATCTATGAGACATAGAGGATGGAAGGGCACTCTGTCGTGACCTGATGCTTCTTTTCTATCAGAAAATCCATTTCTAATCACTTTTCCTTGGACCCAAGTGAGTCTGTTTTTTCCCCCTCCATTTTGTAATTTGTCACATTTACATTTTTGGTGGATTGTTTTTAATTGACTTTTCTAATAAAAAGGTTGTAATTATAGATCAATCCCCATCAGTCATGGTACCAAGCCAGTGAAAGGTATCCTTCTTCCACGACTTCATTTAAAAGTGCTCATTTTACACAATAGGTGATCCAAGTACAATCTATTTGGGTTTAGTAAGAAACAAACAAAAAGCACTTGAAGACAAGGTTTATTTTTTAAAAAATAAAAAATATCTTGTAAGATTCTGTACCATGGCTGACTACTTAACACTGGTAGTACTTAAACATTAAAATGGTGGGGAGGGGGGCTTGTATTGTTTAACATCTTCTCTTGAGTCAACTTACCTTCTCACTCCAAAAAGGGGGGAAAAAGTTGATTTCATTAACAATTCTAAGTTCTAGACAGTTATTTGGCTTTTTTTATGGCCAACTTTAGGGATGATGCTTAAACATTTGGAGACTGAATATGAAAAGAAAGCTCCTGATGAGAAAATGTTCATGAACATGTGGGCTGTCAGCATTCCCCATATTACTACAGAAAGAAGAGGGAGTTGGGTACTCACTTTCTCCCCTTACAGGCACATGATTGAACTCGTGCAGGCAATACCCCATCGGGTATCTCCACTGCTTAAAAAGCCACTGTAGGGGCACCTGGGTGGCTCAGTGCGTTAAAGCCTCTGCCTTCGGCTCAGGTCATGATCCCAGCGTCCTGGGATCGAGCCCCGCATCGGGCTCTCTGCTCAGCAGACAGCCTGCTTCCCTTCCTCTCTCTCTGCCTGCCTCTCTGCATACTTGTGATATCTGTCAAATAAATAAATAGAATATTTTTTTTAAAAAGCCGCTGTAATTTCAACATGGCTTACCAAGGGATAAATTGTGGTGGGGAGTAGGAGCTTATTTCCAAAGATCCTGACCTTGAGGTCTTGGTCTTTCTCCTTTATTTCCCCTCATACCAGTCCTCAATGAAATATATTTAGTACACATTCATCTTCTTCAAATGCAGTTTTCTGTTGCTACAAAAGTGTAAAGGACACCAGAAGAGTTGGAAGATCGTGTTCTTTGAAGTCCTGTTTTTGTGACCTTGAGCAAGAGTTGACTTTTCTGGTCCAAGGTCTTATCACCTTTAGGTAAGGGTAATAATACTTACTCTGGAGGCTCAAACAGAATATCTGTGTGTGTACTTTGTTATATGCAGCTTAGTAGGATTTTTGTTGCTGTTTGATTTATTTTGATCTCCCTCCTTCCTCCTACTGCCTGCCCCACAAGGAACACCAGAAAGAAATGCTGAGGCTGAGTGGGAGGAAGTGGAAGTCATCTGGTGAGAATGGAAAGTTAAGACCTTATTTGTTTAATGACTCCTTCTTTACAATTCTGTTACTCACCAGTTTTCTCCTTGGATTTCTTGATAATGTTCCCTCTCTGTGTTTTGATCGTCTGCTACTTGGAAGATACAAGTCTATCAATGACGAATGGATGGGGGCTTTTAGGGTGTAGGATGAAGGATAAAGAATGAAGTCTTTGAAGACCAGTTTGAATCCACTTTGACCTTAAACAAGTTACATCATGACTGAAACTCTTTTTTTCAAATTGCGTTGTCGAAGGGATCAGAGATGACATATGTACATATGAACTTTAGTACAAAGTAGGGGCTGGATAAATGGGTGGTTAATATCCACCTGCTTATTACTATTCTTAGTTGAAAAAAGCAGTGTTATCTGCATAAAGGATACTCATTGAATTTGACTTACCTTAGTGCACAGTGATGGGATTTTAGAACTGGAATGACCTTTTAAAAAAAAATGATTTTATTTACTTATTAGAGAGAGAGAATAAGAAGGGGTGGGTCAGAGAGGGACAAACAGTCTCACTGCTGAGCACAGAGCCCCACACAGGGCTTGATCCAGAAACCAGAAATCATGACCTGAGTCAGATGCTCAAATGACTGAGCCACCAAGGTACCCCTAGAAGTAGAATGGTCTTTAGAGACAATCTAGTAAGTGATATCTAATCTTGTCCCTTAATTTAAAAAAAAAGGAAACTGAAGCCCTAAAATAAAAAGTCATCCTTTTCCTTCAAAATATATAAGCAATCCCAGGGGCACCTGGGTGGCTCAGTAGGTTAAGCGTCTGCCTTATAAAATAAAATAAAATAAATATAGAAACAATAAAAATAAATAAAATAAAATATATAAATAATGTTTAAGCAATGTTTAAGATCCTGGACCAGGAAGCCAAAGTCATAATCAGACTCTTCCCACTATAACATACTATGTAACATAAGGCTTAGTCTTTCATTTTCTGGTTTCATCCTGGATTCTAGACCCAACCAGTTCTCCTCCAACCCTCACGTACCTGGTTAATAAGATACTTCCTCCATTTTTAATGGTTTCCTCAGGCTTACAACACCCAGGCTTCCCATTCTTATATGTTCTTTTTTGGCATCCTGACCCCTGGATACCACCCTACCAAGTTGCCTTTTCATTTAATATGTGTTTATAGTAAATATATTCCTGCCCAGATAGACAGTTCTGATTGGCACAAACATGTTCCCTAACGGGGTGCCTGGGTGGTTCAATGGGTTAAGCCTCTGCCTTCAGCTCAGGTCATGATCTCAGGGTCCTGGGATCGAGCCCCGCATCGAGCTCTCTGCTCAGCAGGGAGCCTGCTTCCCCCCTTCTCTCTCTGCCTGCCTCTCTGCCTACTTGTGATCTCTCTGTCAAATAAATAAATAAAATCTTAAAAAAAAAAAAAACCATGTTCCCTAACACTTGAGAGAGAAAAATCATGTGAAATTAAGCCAAAATGTTATTTAGCATAGTCATCTTGAGTATCTGTATGCTTATTTTAATGATCTTGCTCATCCCTCCAAACATTCTGAGAATTCCTTAAAATCTCTGGCTGGAGGAATGACTATGGTAAGAGGAGACTTTCTGGGAGCTGGTAACAGTAGAAGCAGATTCCAGAATCTTCAGTTTACACTCACTCCCATGAGGTCTCTATTCCATTATCACAAAGATACTCCCAAAAGTATTCCCCTGCCTACCAGGTGCCAAGGCTCCCACTTCTGGTTCGGCCCAGGAACTGCGTTCAGTGCTATTCCTGTTTCTATGGCTGCAGTTTTTAACGTTATGGAGCAGGTCCTACGTGGCAGGAGCCATACCAGATGTTCTGCTGATTTTGTCTCATTTGATTTTTGTGAGGATTGTTGGTTTATTAATGCAAAGCACACAAAATTGCTCCCTACTAGTATGGAGTATTAGCACTGAGAAGACACAGATGACAATGTTTTCCTCCCTGGAAACCTACTGTCTTTCATTTTTTGGCACTAATTCTCCCTCCCTTACTCGACACCTTGTCAAAAACCCCAAGTGTCACCAGATGCTTCTTCCACTCTTACCATGGCTCCCAAGTTCCCTGGGCAACACTGCTTGATGTCTTTTTTTGAAGGTTTCTTCTAATACCCTCTCTCTTTTTAGTTTGAGATCATTCCCGATTTAAGAATAAATGTACTTCTGACTAGAAAACATGGCAGATGGGGAAAATGGGACTTAGGTGTTGCATAAATTGAAGCTCAAATCTTTTTCTTTTTTTTTGAAGATTTTTTATTTTTTTTTATATTTTTATAAACATATAATGTAACCCCACCACCTTCTCCCGACACCCCTCCCCCCCGCCCCCCTCAGTTTGCTTTATGACATTAAGAGTTTCTTTTGGTTTGTCTCCCTCCCGATCCCTCTTGCTTCATTTATTCTTTTCCTACCCCCATGACCCCCACCCCCGTTGCATCTCCACTTCCTCATATCAGGGAGATCATATGATAGTTGTCTTTCTCTGATTGACTTATTTCACTAAGCATAATACCCTCTAGTGCCATCCATGTCGTCGCAAATGGTAAGATTTCATTTCTTTTGATGGCTGCATAGTATTCCGTTATATATATATACCACATCTTCTTTATCCATTCATCTGTTGATGGACATCTAGGTTCTTTCCATAACTTGGCTGTTGTGGACATTGCTGCCATAAACATTCGGGTGCATGTGCCCCATCGGATCACTATGTTTGTATCTTTAGGGTAAATACCCAGTAGTGCAATTGCTGGGTCATAAGGTAGCCCTATTTTCAATTTTTTGAGGAACCTCCATGCTGTTTTCCAGAGTGGTTGCACCAGCTTGCATTCCCACCAACAGTGTAAGAGGGTTCCCCTTTCTCCACATCCTCGCCAGCATCTGTCATTTCCTGACTTGTTCATTTTAGCCATTCTGACTGGTGTGAGGTGGTATCTCATTGAGGTTTTGATTTGTATTTCCCTGATGCCCAGTGATGTGGAGCACTTTTGAAGCTCAAATATTGACTCGGTCACTCACAGTTAATATGATCTTGGACAAGTTAAATCATGTGACAATACTAATCATTATTGATTGTTAAAGACCAGGCATTAACTTAGGTGGTTTAAGTGATTTATGTCAATTAATTCAGGGCTCTGGTTTTTAATTTCTTTTCTCAAAAATGAGGAAAAATGTGCCTGTATTATGGAGGAGTGGTAAAAATTAAACAGGTAGTATCAGGATCCTGCAGAGTAGAAAAATTATTAGGTGCCTGAGTGGGTGGAAATAACGGAAATGGAAATTGATTTTAAAAAAATGAAGAACTTATGTGGGGGCACCTGGGTGGCTCAGCTAGTTAAGCGTCTGCCTTTGGCTCAGATCATGATCCCAGGGCCCTGAATTGAGCCCCACATCGGGCTCCCTGCTCAGCAGGGAGTCTGCTTCTCCCTCTCCCTCTGCAACTGCTCGTGTGGTCTCTCTTGCTCATTCTTTCTTCCAAATAAATAAATAAAATATTTTTTAAAATGTATGTAACCAAAATTGTGAAAAGAGGAAAGTCTGTTGGAGAAGACACCCATCTCTCTCTCTCTGTGAAAACGAGGACAAATGGTGAAAAAGAAGGACCAAATTGCATGAAGAATAAGAGTAAGGCATGTACAGATTCTAGAACTGGACCTAAGAGAGAGAGCATAGGGTCATATTTGAAAGAAAGAATTCATTCTGCAAGGGTCTTCTCTGCTGATACTGTCTTCTTTCATAAGCTATAGGTAATTAGGTAATTAATTCATTTTTCTCCTTTATGTGCTCCCAGGCACTAACAATACCATGGATCCCATACAATTATAGAAAGGTTTCATTCCAAGAGACCATATGGGAAGTTTCTTTCTGACTTACATTGAGGCAACCACGATGATTGTGGACGAAGATGAGCATACCCTTTTATAAGTGGGCACCAGGAAGTTTCTTTTCTAGAAGGTCCATATGTGTTCAGTTTGATTCGAGAAGCTCCACGTTCTGTAGCACTGACTCTTGGCAACGCATGAGAATTACCAGTGATCTTAGCATTTGCTACTCTCGACAGTAACTCCCCCCATTTCCTTCAGTCTTTATATATGACCTGCTGTAAATATTGACAGTTACGTTGCTGGGAAAAAATAACACAGGGTAGCTTTTCTTAAGTGCCAAACTGAATCTTGTGGTTAATTGATTGGCCAGCTGGCCCTCTCGTCTCTTGACCTCTACAAGAGCCAGCAAGATTGATGGTTTGGGCAGCCTTTCATGGTGCACTGAAGCGTTCAGATCCATCTTTTGTTATTTGGGAAACACTAAGTTCTTATGTAGCACATTATTTAGATGGATTCAGGGGCTGATGAGTTGGGAGGCAGGCAAAGGCCCAACTGGAAGACAATGTCTATAGATCAAAGGAGCCAACGAGACAGAGAGTTCATAAAATGTGAATACAATTCCAGGGGAGGATTGATGATTATGGAAGCAGAAAGCCAATCAAGTTAATATTCATTCTAGCAACAAGTCCGACCTCCTCAGTGGGACCATCCCTCGGCAAAGTTTCCTCAGCTTTTCAAGGGCTCCGCAAGGGCAGAACAAAGCCGGGAAGGATGCTCTCATTCCGGAAAGCCGGCTGCAAGATGGCCTGAATCAGAGGTCAACGACTACCACTGAGAGTTCATCGCATTCGACCCCAGAAAGAATAAGGCTCAAACTCTGGTTCTGCGGGAGTGGTTTAACATCATCAAACCACTGAGCCTCTAACGAAGGCGACGGTTTGGAGGAGGGTGTCCTGTTCCAAGAGGAGAGTCATCACCGTCTTATGATGATAAAACATTAAGTATATGTAGTTCTGAAACTGTTGGCCTTGTTTTAGCATTTCCGTCTCTCGGTTGCCATTTAAAAGTCTCCACCTTAATGACTTTGGGGAGTAGGTGAGGTGGGACCGTGGTAGAGGAAGAAAGGATAAAAAGAAGCACTAAGCCAAAAAGTAGGGCTGGATGGTAAGAATGATTAACTTAGTCTCTGGTCTCTTAGGATATGTGGCTTAACTCCCTGTCCAGTGGAGTGAATAAAATATCTCAGTTTGGTTTCTGGTTTGAATATGGGGGACAAAATCCTAACAGAGATAACTTTGTTCCACTCTCTTCCTTTTGGCTTAGCTTGCTGAGTTATCTTGACGAATGACACCGCCCTGGACAATAGACACATTGGAGATTTGGAAAATCACAACATGTAATACATCTGTGTGTAATTCTCATCCTCTGCAACAATGGAGAAGTTGAAATTGCCTGATCTTTTCAAGTAAATGCTGCCACTTTGACCCAGGCAAGCAAGAAGTAAAACAACAATACCAACCAGCAGTTTCAAGCATCCTTGTGTCACATAATAACTCAGCAGTAGGCTTTGCTAATGGTGTTTATGAGCGGCCAGGCTCCGATTGGCCCTGAGGCAAGGAGGCATTTGCCCAGTGGGCTCCTTCTGTGTGGGGGGCCTTTTTGCAGCCTGGGGGCCCTTTTAGGTGACTCTCAGCAGGATTGGGCTCTGCAGGCCAAGGCCTTTTGCAGTGATCTAACTGTGTTCAATTAGAGCTTTAAGGTCCATGCTGCATTCAAAATGTTTTAGGACACCAATATAATACCATAAAAACTATTATGTGGGACAGGCCTACGCAAGGAGGTCATGACTCGCTGTTTTTTAAGGTAGTATTTATTTATTTGATGCCATTAATGGAAATTAAACAAACCCGAACCAAACACTTCCCAAAGTTTAATCAAGATCATTGTATTCGAAAATCAAAAGGCCCTAAAAAGTGCAGCAGAGCTCAGTGTCACAACCATCAGCCGTCAGTCATGAGACATGTATAAAGTCGATTATATACAAGTAGATTATATGCAAAAGAAGACAAGAATTCAGACCATGCGATGACTGAATACAGGCAAAGGAGACAGTAACTGAGAGCCAAGGGCTGGACCACCCAAACTGCCTTTTGACCTTCAAATGAGGCAAAATGTTCGTGAGCGCAAGTTAAAGAAGGAAATCAGCAATGCTCAATACACTTGAGGTTTTATTTGACACCCACAACTGAAACTACCTTTTGGGGATGTGTGCATTTACGTCAGCAAAGAATGCAATTGAATTTGGAAATTCTCCCCAGTGCTATCTGTTCAGACCTGTGATTTCAGCTCCCTGAAAACTGGTGTATTGAATTCCACTGGAAGGAGTTCTCGCGATGGCATCTGTTTACCAAGAATGGGCTGTGAACCACGTATCTAAGGTACTGATATACATTGTAAATGTGTACCTAATTCATATTAAAGATAATTTAAGGAAATAGTTGAGAGACAGATCCTGGTAAGGTGCCAGGGAACCTCTGTTAGGTTCCCAGTGTCTGTAACCCATGGGAGAAATGGATTCATTAAACTGAACAATATGAACCTGGTCTATTTGTCATTGTTTAAAGGAAAGGAGAGTCAAGGTGCTTCTTGGTACAGATGAGGGGTAGCACACTCGAATGTCGGAGAACTATTGCCTTGAAAGCTTTTCACCTATTTTTTTCTAATTATTACTTGTTTTTTTGGGAAAAGAAATATCCAACACGGTATATCTTTGTAAGGTCTGCCAAGGATACATGAGATCTGTCCGATAAAGGTCCAAAATTCTGGTAAGTTTAAGGAGGAGATGCAAAAGGATGAGGAGGAATTTAAGGTCGTTTTCTGAATCAGTGAGCAAAATCTCATTAGGCTCCCAGCATACGAAGGAGACATCTTTGGGAGAACAGAGCACAAAATCCCAGCCTTTGAGTCACGTGACAGAGTGAAAAGGCAGAAGCAATTACTAAGAACGCAAGGCAATGTTGGAAGCCAAAACAGGGAGCCTAGAGACAGTGTGGTCTCCAGATGGCACGCTTTGAGCCCTGGTTCCCCGAGAAGCTGTGTGCAGAGCGCTGCTGTTTATGGAGCCCGGAGTCAGAACACATGGGTTCGCATCTCCGCTCTACCATGAACAGCTAGGTCCACGACGTCACTCAAGTGACTTAGCCTTTCTCGGCTTTACTGTCTCATCTTTGCCACAGAGCTGAGATCATCTGGAACAGTTGCTGTGAAGATAAGTCAATGGATATACAGTGCTTAGAACTGTGTCTGGTGGAGCTTCTGCAGGGGCCAGAACCTCCGGTGGATTGGTTTGGAGACGGGGACAGGGAGGGTGGAGATACCCCACTTCTCAGTGAGAAGTGTCAGTCTCAGTGCAGATGGAGAAATCCCTTCTCTGTCTGGGGTGAGGGGGTAGCACGAAGAACCTTGGCTGAGCCCGAATGTTCTAGTGAGCATGAAAGCTGGAATCAGGCCATCAAGAGCCCTGCATATTAAGATGAAGAGTTCCTTATTTGTTCCCTAGGACAGTTTTCCACCTCCTTCTTCCTTTTGAGACAAAGAGTGATGCTGTGTGAGTAACAGATGCCTGTGTGTAACTGTGAACAGAATTAAGCTCCTGTAATCAAATAAAATTCACAACAAAATAATTTATCATATTAATGATATGCATAATCAGTGGGGTGCTGGTAACCAGCTCTCTGGGGGAAAAAAATCCCGATTTACATAAATACTCTCGTCATGGTTAATTGAAACTCTCAAAGTGATGTCACTGAGCAGAGAGTTGGGAAGAGAAGCAGACACACAGTCCGCTCTCTTGAGCAGGTGTGAGTGGGCGTGGGCAGGCCCCAGCACGCCGCCGCATTTCATTTGGTTTCCACACACGCAGGATGAGCTCCTTGAAAGCAGTGACAACACCTTATCCTCTTTCATATCCCTCACACTAGGTGCCTAATAGTTATAATATATGTATATGTGTGTAGATGACAAATCATGTATACATATACATGATTTGTATATGATTGATATACATATGATTTCTATATATTTCTATATAGAAATATATATTTTATATATGTAGGTATCCATATATATATATATATATATGTGTGTATCCATATACACACACACCCGTGCACATATATATACATGTAGGTATCCATAAATGGATCTGAAAAATGACAGTAATTGGCATTGCCTTTAAAGAGCCAATCCAAATTCTGGGTTAGTACTTTGCTCTTGCTACTCTCTATAAATAGTATCAACATGCTGATTCTTTGCACATCAATAACACATGGTAAAAATCAAAAGCTCCCATTTCCTCCTGAACAGGTCTAGGCTAAGGCCCCTGTGCCCTGAGGTCCCTGCTTGCCTGAACCAGTCTGCCCTGACCTCCCTCTTTGTTCTGCAGTGATTAGGAAGAAACAGTTCAGGATGCCTGAGTGGCTCAGTGGGTTAAGCCTCTGCCTTCAGCTCAGGTAATGATCCCAGGGTCCTGGAATCGAGTCTCACTTAGGGCTCCTTGGTACTCCCTCCCCCTGTTAGTATGTGTGCACTCTCTCTTTCTCTCTCTTGCTCTTGGTCTCTCAGACAAATAAATAAAATAATTTAAAGATTTTATTTATTTATTTGACAGAGAGAGAGAAAGAGATCATAAGTAGGCAGAGAGGCAGGCAGAGAGAGAGGGAAGCAGGCTCCCTGCCGAGCAGAGAGCCCAATGTGGGGCTCGATCCCAGGACCCTGAGATCATGATCTGAGCTGAAGGCAGAGGCTTAACCCACTGAGCCACCCAGGGGCCCCAAAATAAAATAAAATTTTTAAAAAAAGGAAGAGACAGTTCCAGTGCTCTGGGTCATTCTATCCCACAAGCCCAGTCCCTCCTCATCCAGGAGTTAGGAGCAGGGGTGGAGCCTGACAAGAAGAAATGCAGGAGCAGGGAGAAGGAAGAGGCAAGATGGGCATCTTTAGAGTATGTTGAGACAGGAGGACAGAAGCCATGGGGGAAGAGACGGGGAAGAGAGAGGGAAGAGCTGCAGACAGACAGGATGAACTAAAGCTCCTAAGACACTCCTCTTCTCAATCAGACGTTCTCTAAGCCATGCTGGTGTTAGCAAACAACCCAGGTTTTAAAATTATTTTGCAGCAAAGGGCAAAATGACTAATTTGGGAAAAGAAGTTTTTGATCTGTGAGGAGAGAGGGGTAGGCAACATGTGACTTAGCCTTTCCAAGTGTTTTCCTTCAGTCCCCTGCCTTGCCAGTGGCCCACACTTGGTTCGTAGCTGGATGACAGTGCAGTAGCCTGATCCAAGACAGCCTGCAGCTGGATATGAATGTGTGTGTATATTGGTTGGGGAGATGAGAGGGAGAGCATTTTTCTTCCAGATAGTCTGATTTTGATGGTTCACTGTCCTGTTACTCTTCCACACTCCTCTGGCTAAATCCTGCATTTCCTGATACACAGCCTGGTGGGAGGTGTCTTTTATGCATGAGGGTACCCATCTACTCTCTGAGATATAGAAGATATTTTAGGAAGACTCCTGCAGATCCTCCACACATCTTGCCTTCAAAAAGACGTACTAAACCGAAAGAATCATCATGCGAACAAGGATTTTAAGCAATCTGACCTCTGCCCCCAACTCCAACCTCTTCTTTCACCAAGAATGTCATGTCTCCATTCCCCCATTGTCCATTATCCTGAATTTTGAGCCAAGTGATTATTTCTACTTCCTGTGCTTAGTTTGTGCCCCAGTTGCTTATGTCTGAGACCCCCATCCTGCACCTTATAAGCCTTTTCTAGAATGCCCTTCTCTCCCTCTTCAACCTTATAATGATTTGTTAAGCTCCTTGAAGGCAGGCTCAGGACTCTGGTTAGTCTTCTCAGTATCCCCCACTTAAGCACAGGCATGTCTGGTCACTCTCAGGTGGATGGTACAGCTGTCATGTCAATTTCCTTTCACTCCTGTGAAGGGGAGGGAGCATGGAAAGGGACCTCCAGAAATAACTTCATCCCTTTCACAGTTTTTTATCATGGTCTCAAATGTCCACTGACCATAAGAAAGCCTTGGCAGGAGAAAGCTTCAACAGAAGCCCTTTGAGGATTTGATTCAGGTGGTCAGTAGATTAAAAACAGTGTACAAAGGAGACAATCTGGCTTCTGTGCAAAACACAGTGGAGAGGAGAGAGCGAAGGAAGGAAGAAATCCTGCGGCTAATGGGCTCAGAGACAAAGTATCGAGCTTCTCCATGTGATTGCTGTCCACAGGCAGAAGAAATAGAAAATGACAAAATACATTGTGAGTCATCACAATCTAGGGAGAGAGTCATATGGAGAAAACATGAGAGAAGGAAATCAGATTTGACAGCAGTTTCTAGAGCAAAGCACCAACGAAAGGGAATAATATTAATAAGCATAGGAAGGTGAAGATGGGTTTGGTGAAAACATGATGAGTTCAGATTCAATACTGAGGTCAGGGTGATTATTGAAATCCAAGTCTTGTTGTCCAGCAGACAATGTGAGATGCCTTATCTTAGTCTATCAGTGTCATATTGTCTTGTCTTTGTCCTGCTAGAGACTTAGAGATTGCCTTTTGCCTTTTTCTGGTGTGCTAACATGTAATGGAAAATATTCAACCTTTTCCATTTTTTTAGAAATTATTTTTATTCTTTGCCATATTTGTCTTTTCATCTCAAAAAAAATAAAATAAAATCAGTTTTTTTTTCTTTTTAAAACACTGTAATTTCCTTATGAGACTACTGAATCACCAAAATTTGCTTCCAACTCTAGACCATCTTTCCTTTCTCCAGATCTGGCGGATAGCAGGTGTCTGATACACCTGCTATTAAAAAGTGACTATGCAAAATCTGGAGTAAATAGGAATGTCATTGTTTTTATTAAAAGCATATCGAGTACATTTTTGTCAAATAAACATAACTGGCAAAGAAAAAAAATCTCTTTTAAATTTCTGAGTTTCCATTCTTGCCAATCATAACATGTACAAGAGTCTCTGATGACCCCTGCCAGCTATTGGACTATAATATTTTTTCCAATTTGAAAAAAAAAAAGGAGTCAAAATCAGTTTTGTTTTTTTTTAAAGATTTTATTTATTTATTTGACAGAGAGAGATCACAAGTAGGCAGAGAGGCAAGCAGAGAGAGAGGAAGGTAAGCAGGCTCCCTGCTGAGCAGAGAGCCCGATGCGGGGCTCAATCCCAGGACCCCGGGATCATGACCTGAGCTGAAAGCAGAGGCTTTAACCCACTGAGCCACCCAGGTGCCCCCAAAATCAGTTTTGACCAAAAGTTATGATACTGCCTCAGACGTGGCCCTGAGAGCATCAGTGAGGTTAGACGGAGGGCCCAGCTTTCATTCTGCCCGTAATTTCCATTTCTACTTTGTGAAGACAGGGAGCATGAAATCCAACTTTTATTCATTGGACTTCTTATGCTTGCTGAGAGAGAAGTTGATCCAAAAAGATAGATTTGGGGAGACTTTTTTTTTTTTTTTAACTTGCTGTAAGGCCAGGCTTGGTGATCTCTTCAGATCCCTTCCGATCCCCCTGTGTTTCTCCTTCCCGAATTAAGTATTTGACTCTAGGAGGATGGGTGACTGTCTTTGTGCTCTGCCATTCCAGAGATAAGAGCCAAATGAGATTTTAGAAATCCCAGAACAAATGAAACGTGCACCATTTTATCCTTGCATTCCTCGAGACCGCCTGCCTCTATTCCCATCCCCTGGAGGACAAAGTTCCTTGTAGAGCATTTGGTGCCACTGAACCCTGAAGAGCCAGGCACGCAGCATCTGTTGGGGCACTCAGTCTGGTTTCTGTGGATCAGAAGCATTTCTCTAAACGTTGGGGTCCCAAGGGCTTTTAAAGGGGGGGGGGGGGTCACCTCGGAAAACTCATTATGGGTCTCTTTCAACCAGGAGTCCAAAGTAAGAATCCTCAGAAGATGCAGCCTTCAGTCATTAGTGACAGATCTATTTTAAAGGCATGAGGTTGGGTAGCCGGGTACAAAGGCGGCTCATGATTCTAATTGTTGGGCTCCATTAGAAGGGAGCTTTCTGGAGACCCACGGTTTTTTTGAGGCACCACAGTCTATCCCCAAATGAAAAGTATCCTGCTGGCTAATTAACTTGCAGCACTTTCTTCTCCATTGTGCCCTGATTTTTGTTTTGTTTTGTTTTAATCCCACACCCTGTTTTGAGTAGGGCCCGTGAAACCTATTATTTCACCCAGATATTTTATGACGAGCAGCTTCAGTCCCCCACTCACTCTGATGTCATTGCTTTCATCTTACTTTTCCTTATTCTCATCTGCAAGAGAGGGGAGATTTTTTTTAACTTAGGCTCTCGTCTCCTTTTCCAGGATCCTGAAACTCTGTGATTCTCGGAAGACCTACCTCACCCTATTTTTTTAAAGTCCTACGTAAAAACACACAGTGTGATTAATTTGGTTTCCATTTATTTCAACACCCTGTGTGAACGTTACTAAATATTAGAGAATTCAACCTCATGATAAAATACGCAGCAGTGCTTATTGCCTAGAAGTTCTGCTTGAGCAAGTGCATTGCCAAAGCAAAATCAGAGGAACTTGTGGAAGACTGGGAAGATGGAGGATATCTTTCTCTTGGAGTTGTAATCATGACATGCGAAATGAAATGTAGGAGCAAAGGAGACCATTGAAAAGAGGGATCATTGTATTGGGAGCCTGACTGAAAGACTTCTCTGTTTTCCCTCATTATTCTCTGGTAATTTCTGACTTTGGATGTTCTAAATACAGGTAAATTATATAAGCCTATAAGGACCTCAAAATGTCATTCCCAGGTCAGCAGTATCAGCATCACCTGAAAACATGTTAAAAATGCAGATTCTTGGGCCTCACCTCAGACCTACTGAATCAGAGGCTCAGGAGCTTGGGCCAGCTTGTGTTTTAATAAGCCCTCTGGGTGATTCTGATGTGCTCTCAAGTTTTAAAATTATGCCTCATGGGAATGAATAGGGAGTAGGGTATGATGACTTGAGGGACGGTTCTTGAGTCAGTCTGTGATTTTCGAAGTAGATAATAGTGGATCCGCATTATTTCAGCAACTGTTAGGGTCAAAGCATCCCGTTGGTATCACCGATACTAAATACAGAGCAGGAGTACAGTTAACTCTCGCTCTTGGCCACGTGGAGAAAGATCAGAACGGCAGAGTGCAAGGACACCCATTCTGTTCTCAGGGCAAGGTACTGGTCCATCTTGATCTGCTCTCTACCTGCCCATCACCGTTCAGTACCACTGTTTTGACTTCACACTACAGTTCCTGATCTTAGATTTTATCACTTGGCACTTCTTGGTATGCTGTGTTGATGGTATCAGAAAACTATGCAGCAAATCAAGGGTCAATATTTACAAATGCTTTGAGGGGACTAATTTTGTTCTCTTCCTTATTCTCAGGGAGTCCCTACTAAACCTTAGTATCAGTATTACAGTAATCTGTATAATAGGAGTAGCAACCTTTGCCCTAATATTGGGAAGATAAGGTGTGAAAGATCCCTGAAAGGCCTAGCGTAATGCCTGACCCGTACAGATGATCAATTATTTGATGCCAACATAATTATTCCAGTGACTCTGAAACTTCTTTTCATTTCTCTCCAATTGGTACCTTTGGAACTAATTGTAAAGAACCCATTCAACCAGAAAAATGGTCTTATTTTATTATAGCACATAGAGGATGTGAATTAATCAAGAAGATAAGTATTTGAATCTGTTATCCTGGTATGTCCGTAAAAAATGACTACTTACATAAATTTTCTAAGCACTCCTACCATGTAGAAGAAGGTGCTTTACTCCCTAATTGTTATAAAGGAGACTAGAGCAGAAGCAGATTAACTTATTTTTGAGGCCAGGAGGATAGGGCCAGAATATTCTCTTGTGCAAATCGAAAGAGAAGCTTCTTTTTCCTTCGGCTCGGTCAGCTTCGTATGATTGGATACATACAATGTCCTATCTTCCCCGGGTCATCTGGCTTAGAATGGATCCCCAGGCTTGTGCCCAGGCTCATGCATAGATACTAGTGGAAAAGACGATCTTAACTGACTGCAAGAATGTCTCTGGGCATTATGTATCATATCCAGGGCAATGAATGCGGAATGCCCATATGTGCAATGGAAGATCCACCATAGCATACTTGGGTCTATGGGCAACACCTTCCTGAACTTGAGTCACATCCTCTGGTCCCAGAGGTACACACAGGAATTGCTTGTTCAGGGATTATCTGGGAGTAGGGTGAGCTAACACTCTCCCTCCCATGTACAAAACACCTACCACTGTTTCTTCTCTGAAAAGGTGGGAAATTGGACTAAATCCTGATGAGTATCAAGTCAATTGCACTACATAACCAAGAAATATCAGTATGTAATAGATTTTTTAATGCATAAATCTACATTTTTGTGGGTAACTAATAATTATTTTGCTTATCAGAGACATTTATCCAGCTGAGACATAAAAACTCGAGTCAGGATGCAAAAAAGCAACTTTCCCCCCCCAACAGTCATGGGAACCAGATTAGCTCTATGATTCATCAGGGCCTAGCCCAGCGCTGAGCACATACTAACGGTGTCCAGCAAATCCTTGTGGAATTAAGTGGTATGAGAGTTCATTACTCCGCCACAGCATTGTATCAGGAGGCCGAGTCCCTGATAGACTTATTTTCAGTTGACCTGCCTGACATTTGGTTTTGCAACCTTGTGTTCAGTTTCTTCAAGACACCAACGCTCCCAGAATTTTGCCTTTACTCTTTTTTTTTCTTTTTTTTTTTCCCCTACCCTTCTCTTTCACTGTTCTTTGTTTGTTTTTGTTTTTATTTTGGAGAAAGCACACATCCACCCACAAAATCTCTGCCAGGCCCCTCCAGACCTGGACAGTAGCAGCACTTAGCTTTGCCTATGAAACATACCAAAGAAAGGGTTGGTAATCACGCTACAGACACGCATTCCTTAAAGATATTAGAGCCAAGCCTTTGTCTTTCAAGAAAATAAACTCTAAAATATGAGGACTTCTGAGGCAAAAAGAAAGTGCATGGACCCAAGAACTATCTTAAGCAGGTCTTGGTCTCTGGCCTTGCACTCAAACGGTTGTATTCGCCCCTCTATTTTCACTTACTTGCAACCCTTAGGATGCTCTATACTGTCACAGCCCAAATTTCTTAGACCTGTGCTTCCTGGGGCTGAGCAGTTGTTTCATTAAACACATTTCATTCCATAAGGTTTTGAGGGGGTAAGGGGAGCTTAGAAACACTGTGTTGTGGGCCAACCCTATGAACAAGTTTTTGAAGTGTTTTTGATAACACAGCACGAGCATAACCAAAAAGTAATGATAATACGGTGGTGACAGGGTTCTAATTAAAACCTAGCTTTCCTATCCAAGGTAGAAAGAACTCTCTTGCTGCTTCATTTTGAAAACAAACTCTACTGCGAGTGACTTCCCATAGAAACGTCCGCGGCACCATTCCACCCAAATGGGGATAATTCGGAGTCCTTCTGTGTGTTAAATTAAGTATCTAAAGAGGACGTGGGAAGCTTTGGGGTTTTTTGGGAGCCAGAAGCCTCTTTTCTTGCTCATCATGCTTTAAAAATCATGTAAGACACCAGACTAGTGACTTTCAGCCCTTTCGAGCAACTGAACTAAGCAGCTCCGTGATGGGTTCTGAGGCCCACGGAGAAGGACTAACAAGAGTCTGGTTTCGCTCTGTTGAACAGACCACTCAGTGGGCAGGGCCCTCTCTGGGCTCGCATTCACACCTCAGAACATCACAAACTCTGGAGTGACTGGCCAAGCATAGCTACTTCTTATACTTGCAGGTGAATTACTTCTTCTTTGCCGAAAATTAAATAATGGAAGTGATTTTGTGACTTAAGATGGAGGAGTGCCTCTTCTGGGATGTTGGTTGAAAGACCACGAGGCTCGGAAGGGTGATGAGTTTCACGTGGACACCATTACGTATCCCTGAAAACGCTTTATTGGAAGCTGGGCTCTTTAGCCATATGGTCATTTGTATCCCTCTGCTGGTTTGGTACAGTAGAGTCCTTGTTACTAACAATGACACAAAATCCATCCCAAGTATCTTTATTCCTGTCAGGGGAAAAAGTATTGTGTAAGAAATATAAAAAGAGCTGCTGTTAGCTTTGCTGAAGTTGCAAGAATGAACAGGCTTGAAAGGGAAGAGGATTTCGGGTTTCAGAAATTCAGCCGGATAATTCAGATGATGTTAGAATATATGATCTTGAAGGTCCCTTCCAATCCTGAGATTCTGTGGTTATAAATCCATCATTTTTTAAAAGAAGAACTTTTAAAGGCGTTTGCCGGGACATAACAGAATAATGGAAGGGGAAATGCAGAGAGGATTTTTTAGGTGTTGATAAGCAATCACCTCGTTTTGCAATATATTTTTCTAATTGCCTGTTTGTTTGTGGCAAATGCTGTGTTGTAATCAAGTGGCTTTTACAATAATAAAACACTTCTCCAATTAAATTGCACCATGAAGAATTCAAAGATGAAGAGAAGTGGTTCTTGCCCTTAAAAAGCTTATTTATATGCCTCCCTTATAAAACTGACTTCTTTTTCTGATTATAAAAGCAATATATGTTTATTGCAGAACATTTGGAAACTACCAAGGACTATAAATAACCCATAATTGCCCCACTAGAGAAAACCATTTTCAATATTTTTACTATTTTGGTGTATTTCTTCCATACACCTTCAAATTCATATTAATTTTGGTATTATGTATCCTATTTTCACCTGCTCCTTAAATTTCACAATATAATTGCACATCTAAACAGCACTGTGTCTCAAAACACATGTGACTCATCTGTTGATATTTTAAAAATCCTACCTGGATGAAATGGACAAAAGATGCGCATCTCCGTGGGGAAGGGGATCAAAGAGTTATTCTGTTCACTTGATTGATCACGTAGTGATAAGCCATGATAAAAAAAGCCCAAGTAGCCAAATTGACCCCTCCCCTAAAAAATCATTTAGTGGCCATGTATAAAAAGCCAAATAGAGACAATAAAAGTCATATCAAAATAAAAATTTAAAAAACACATCTTTTAATGAAAACAAGAGCTTCAGAAAATGAATATCCAGATTTACTCAGACTAACGTTTCACCTGGGCAGTTACTGAATAATTCTTTTAAGCTCCTTCTTGTGCCTGAACATCCAGCTTCATTGTCCTTAGCAGGAAATTTCATATACTCCCTGTTTCCAAGCCCACAAATATAATGCATAAAATTACAAAGTATGTAATTCTGGTTCTGTATATATTTCCTAGCCAGGGAATAGCTTGTCGACATGTTAACTATTCCTTAGGAGCTGTAAACATAAAGTACACTGTAATAAACAAAATGGAAGAAAATGGAAAATTTTCCATTGTATCTGTGGTTCTGATTTCTTGCCCCTTGGTTCTTTGCTTCAAACTGAAACAGAGTCAATGGGTAATACTGATCATTGTGGCTGGCAGTGGCAAGGAAAAAGAGACTTTCCCAGGGCAGTCTATCCCACTTCTCAGATTACTATCTCTGATTCATCAAATCAGACTTTCTCAGTGAACTGCATCAGACCAGTTATTTCAGAGGACAATAACCACTCTGCAGTGGTCTGGCAGAATGCAATACATTTATAACAATTTTAAAAGATCCCTCCCGGGGTTTTATAAAGATATATGATATTAAACCAGAAAAATAGTACCAGGTAATAGGGAAATGAAATCCTCCACTAAAGTTGGTTTAGCTTTTTCAGAAAAGCCCTAAAGATTTTAGCAAATTTCTCTGCAGCTTTCTATTGTTTTAGCCCTTCCCCTAAATAGTAGTTAATGAAGTACTAGATGTTAGAAAAGCAATTGCTTTGTTATTTTGTCTGGGCTGACTTTTTATCTGATAAGCCTGCCATAGAAAGCCCCTGACCACTTTAGAAATTGTCAGATTTTAATCTAAAATGAGAAAGGAAGGTACGTAGCAGGGTGGGTAAAAGAGGTACAAGGACTCAAGTAGGGTCTGTCTCTCATTTGAGTTCTCAGACTTTTTTTAAATGTCTGACCCTATGTTATTAGGACTCACTTGCCTTATTATCATTATTTTAATTCCTGAGTTAAATTTAATAAGTATAGAGTCAACAAGCCTAGAATGCCTTTCCTCTCTATATTAAAAACAAAGTTCTACTTAGTACTTGATTATGAATATATGCATGCATACATCTCATGTGATCCGTACTGTCATTTTGCAACATAGGAAAAGCAGATACAAATTCTTATTCCTCTTTTCCCCATAAGGAAATAAATTCAGAGACTTTTAGTAAGTTGCCCCAAATCACACAGTTAGGAAGAGTCAGCATTAAGGATAGAATCTTGGTTCTGTGTCTTCTGGTTCAAATATCATATTTTCACATCCAGATGCCCATATAGTATAATTTTTAAATGTTCAAATTGATCTGTGAGTCTCACCATAAGCAATTTAACAGAAATATTTAAATCTCTAACACAGAAGATGTTGGGGAATTTAAATTCAGCATAATTATAATTTCTTAACTTACAGGTTGCTCTATTTCCACTAGTATTTTCAAAGGCTTTGGGGGCATAAAGATCCAAGTTCAGGCAGCTTCCAGTACCAAACAGTTGACCTTGTTCTGGCCCACATCACAAGCTATACACATACCTGACCAGTGAACTAACAAATGCACACTTTTAGTCTGGGTATGAAAGATTATGCAAGGGGGCCATTGGAGATGAAAATATTTTCCTCTATACTCTTAGATTCAGCTCCTGGGGGCCTGTGAATTAGAATAACAAAAGGCAGATTAACTAGAGTTAAGGCATACAATATTTATTATTCCTTTATTAAACCAAAGATATTTGTATGGATAGGAGTTCACAGAAAAGTAGTCAAACTCAAAGAAGTAGTTAGACTTTGAGGATTTGTATACCCTTCTTAACAAAGGAAAAGGAGATTAGACTCAAGGGAGGATAGGTTATGGGAAATAACTAAGATATATATGATGGCAACTAATAGAAGATAAGGATTATTTTAGTAAGATCTTTTCATGAAAACACAGCTTGACTTGCCATGTCTTTGATGATAAGAGTCATTTTTTCTTCTTGGTATTAGGGTGAGGGCTGAGGGGTAGCATGGTAGGAAACATCATCCTCAGAGGGAAATTTATGCCTTACTTCTTTCAGGTAGGGAAGGGGAAGGCAGAGAACTTCTGCATCTGTTGATTTTCAATTGTTTTCAGCTCAATATAGTCCTTATGCCAAATTAGAATATTTTGGTATTTGGGGGTGGCATATTTTGATTCCCTTCATCTCCCCCATCTGAAACTTTTGAGCAATTTTCACACATCAAAAGCCTAGTTGGTAGCTATAGAGAAAAGAGAAAGGGGTTAGTAGCTGAGGGTTAAGGGATCTGCCAAGGGGGAGAACACAGATTAGAAAAAGAATAAATAAGCAGATAGAACAAATAAGAGCACATTCTCCCTTATTCAAATTAAACCTGTTCTTGGGAATAGTTCAGTTTAGTTAAATAGTTCTGTCTCATTTCTGGAGGCAGTGGTACAGGTAGGGGTGGGTATCCCTGAAGTTGGATCTTTATATGGTGTGAACAACTGGGCATTCAATGAGGGGCATTTCTATGGAAACAAAAGAAAAAGAAAGATTTGTGGTTGGAGCAGAGCATAAATCCAGTTTTTTGAGTCCAGAGGCCAGTCAAGAAGATTTCTACATATTGGGTGCAAAGTCTCTTTAGATGGCAGAATGAGGATAGTAATGGTGGTCTCACAGTCATGGTTATGTCCTGGAGGCTCAAGGACCAGGTTCTGGTAAGCTTCCTGAGTGTCCCACACCATTGTGGTGATAAATTCTTGGAAGTTGTGGAGCTTCAGGAAAAGGGCACATTTAGTCCTCATTGATGCTAAGTTCGGAGGGCGGGAGAAAATTGGAGACATGAATTGCAAGATGGCAAGATCCCATTTACAAAGGAGTGAAAGTAGCTCAATGACAATGAACAGCCACGAAAGTGGATTGTTTTCTATTGAAACACAAAATTTCCTGTACAATCATCCTCATTTTTTTTAAAGATTTTATTTATTTATTTGATAGAGAGATCACAAATAGGCAGAGAGACAGGCAGAGAGAGAGGAGAAGGGAAGCAGGCTCCCCGCTGAGCAGAGAGCCCAATGTGGGGCTCGATCCCAGGACCCTTAGATCATGACCCGAGCCGAAGGCAGAGGCTTAAACCACTGAGCCACACAGATGCCCCTACAATCATCCTCATTTTGATCAAAGATAATTTTCTTTGCAAATTAAGCCTAATTTCATGAAAATTGGCCTTTGGGACTATCTAGGAAATGCCAATGTCACAAAGGTCAGGAAGACTTCATTTAGAATTCGATTTAGGGAAGTTGTCTAAAATGTCAAAAGGTTTGGGGCATCTGGGTGGCTCAGTGGGTTAAAGCCTCTGCCTTCAGCTCAGGTCATGATCCCAGGGTCCTGGGATCGAGCCCCGCATCAGGCTCTCTGCTCAGCAGGGAGCCTGCCTCCTCTCTGCCTGCCTCTCTACCTACGTGTGACCTATATCTGTCAAATAAATAAATTAAATAAATAAATAAATAAATAAAATGTCAAAAGGTTTGAATGTTCAATCAAATGAGAACACAGATCACAATGAAGCATTGCTAAGTTTTCAATTATTTAACAAAAGTAAAAATAAAATATTCTAAAGATAAATAGAGAAGATAACATGGTTTGTAAAACAACAACAAGCAAAAAGAACAACTATTTCAATATTGAGAAGACTCCATTTTCTCAAATAATCAAAGATATTATGATAAAGGCAATGTGAAGAGCACAGAATCTCTATTTTCTACATGGATGACTCAAGAAGTAAAGAAAGAATCTGTACTTCACAATCTTCACAATCTTTTATGAAGAATAGACCAGAAACCAATAAGAATTTTAAAAAAAGAAGAGACTAATAATCCAGCACAATTTTATTATTTTAGCAGAGAAATAAAGCCAAACTCTAGTCTTCCATAAGGACATTATTGGGCTCATTTTTTAAAAAAATCTTATAAGTAGATCCATTCAATCTTAGCCAAGTTGACCTCACAAGATAAGATTCTTCCTCTTTTCTCCTTTTCTTTCCTTTTTTCACAGATCCTTTCTAATTTTCTATAACTGTTCAGGTTTTTGTCCCTTTTCTACTTTATCCTTCTGGAATAGGCTTTAAATGACCTCTAACCTACTGTAGGGCAAAATTACTTTTTTCTTTTTTTCAAGGAAAACACATCTTATACTTTCCTTGTATACTTTGCCTACTGAGGTTTTTTACCTCTTCATTCTTATTGTTCCTATAGTTCATTTACATTTATTTATTAGAATTCTTAACTCTCAGTAGCCTTAATTTCTAGGGAAAACTAAGAAGTGGACAATTGGGAACTGTCTGTCGCGATCCACATTCTGTACTAGATGAGCTGATTTATGAATACACCATTTGATAGTGTCTAAATATCGTTACCTCATAGTAAGGCATATCAGTGTGGCAAAAGAACATGTTTACTAACATATTTGATTCTTTCTGCAAAATTAAGAAACCAAAAGTAAATAAACATGAAGTTATGTTTAGTAGTTAATATTTCAGTGTTTTGTCTTATTTGGTAATGATCTAGATATTCAATGAATATCTATCCTTTAACTTAATGTAACTTTAAGTTTTCAAGTTACCAAAAAGTTCTGGGAAGCTATTTTTAAGCTGATACAATCACAAGACACAGTTATTCCTAAAATGAAATTTGTCAGAACAGTGACTCAATTTCATTAAAACTGAATATATAACTTTTATCATCTTAAACATCTAGTAGTTATGTCAGCTTATTTGACTAGTAAACTCAAGTACAATAAGATGTAAATGGTTATTATATTTAATGTTGACAACTCTGAAAATGGTTTATTAAATCAATACTATTGAACTGGTTTTATTCAAGAAAGATTATCCTGGATCACGTGAACTTGAAAAGCATTTGAGGGGCGCCTGAGTGGTTCAGTTGGTTGGGCATCTACCTTCAGCTCAGGTCATGATCTCAGGGTCCTGGGTCCTGGACTGGAACCCCACATCAGGCTCTCTGCTCAGCTGGGAACCTGCTTCTCCCTCTTCCCCTACTGCTCCCTCCGCTTGTAGTTTTTCTCTCTCCATCAAATAAATAAAATCTTAAAATAAAAAACATAAAAGAAAACCTTAGAGTTAGCACCTATATTTCTGGGAGTTCCAAGAATACTTAACTTACAAGTGCCTAGTTTTTTCTAAGCTGATTTAAAATAGTGCTCCTATATTAACTTGTAATGCCATCCAGAGATAAGAAAATATCACATATATGTACCATATATACATACAGTCATACATACACATAAAATAAGAGATTTAATTTTTTTTTATTTTAAGATTTTGGCCATGGGTCAGGTATACGTATAGACACACAAAATTCACATATATATATAAGTGTTGGTTCTCATGTTTGTCTTTTTTAAAAATCCTAATTATATTTATGGCAAATGGACCAAGTCAGTCACTTGCTCAATATGCTCAATAAAAAAACTTTTCCTTTTTTTAAGATTTTATTTATTTATTCAAGAAAGGACACAGAGAGAGGGGGAACACAAGCAGGGAGAGTGGGAGAGGGAGAGGCAGGCTTGCCGCTGAGCAGGGAGCCCGATGCCTGGCTTGATCCTAGGACCCTGAGATCATGACCTGAGCCAGAGGCAGACACAGATGCTTAATGACTGAGCCACTCAGGCGCCCCACAATAAAAAGCTTTTTTTTTTTTTTTCTTTACCAGTATTTGTGGGGAAGACTTTAAAGATTTTTCTTGGACATGTGGTTTGTGGAAGCTGTGGCTTTAATCCCGGTTGGTTGTTTCAGTCTACTGAGAAGTTAAAGAAAGGTGCTCTTCGGACTGGAAGCCAAAGTTATTCCTGGAAGGGCTTCCAGTCTCCTGTCCTTGAGCAGCCAGTCCTGGGTGGTAGAAGATTAACATCTCAAAGCAGGAGAGAAAGGGGACAAGCTTTCAAGTAGTTCTAAGAAGAGTTTAGGGGCATATTTGCCTATTTCTGGGTTTTATTGTTTTGGTTTTTGCTATTTCTGGGACAAACAGTAAATTCTCCTGATAGCCTAAGCTTTCTTAAGCTGACATTATAAAAGGAGTTGGAGGAGGGGCAGTGTTTGTGGTGGAATTTTAAGTTTTTCTAAATCTGTTTTCTGCTCTTCAGTTAAGGGACTCTTTTAGGCTAACCATGATATTATTTTGGTTTGTTTCCCCCCTTCTTTCAATTGGATCCTCCTTCAGGTACCAAAAAGACATTTATTTAGGGTGAAAGTTTTCTAAAAATTCTTTTAAATATAAAACCTTTTCCAGATCCAAAGACTGTCATCTGGCTACCAATGATTTAGGATCTCCGAAGGGATATTCCAAAATATAACACAAAGCCAACAAGCCTTATAGGACTGAATCATGGCTACAAGAGGCATCCCAAGGAGGGTGCAGAAGATACAGCCCCAATGATCCAAAGTCACTCCCTAAGAAAGTCAAAGAGGAAGGAAATAGAGACCTTTCTTGGCATGGGCAGTAAGAATGGCGTAGGTGAAAACACATGGCTCTAGTCTCCCACAAAGTGGGAGGACTCCAATCAGACTTGCTAATCCATCACACCTGGCAGGCCATTCTGATATGGGACTTTCCCAGCACTGATAAGGCAGCAGAGAAAAAAGATGGCAAGGGCCCTTTATGGGCTGAGATCCTTATTTGGACAAACTCCCCGCCCCCGCAGCCCCACCTACCCCAACCCACCCCACTCCCAGCCCCCCCACCAACCCCCGAGAGCTGAAACCCTCAGATGGAAAGTGATGCTCTAGTTCCTTATGTCTCAAGGTCCTAACCAGACAGCTAGTTACCTCCAGAGGCAGGCCCAATGACCTGCACTCCCAGCAGGTGGAAAACCAGAGAGAATACTGTCCTAGACCTAAGCCAACCTCTCAGGACCCAAATCAAGACAAAAGAACCTCGTGCTTTTTTTTTTAAATAAATAGTGACCTCTAGCAAAGTTTATCCAAACAGATTCTGGTCCAGTGAAAACTGTAAGCAGGCTCATGGGTTAACAGGCTCAAACAACAGGCTCATGGGTCTTCTGCGTACATTTTACCCTATTATTCTCCTCTCTCTGATGATCAACACAAAAAGCAGAGACAAGAAAACGACAGCTCTCTCCAAGAGGGACAGGATCAATAATGAAAGCATGCAAACTAAAAGTCAGAAGAGTTCCAATACCCAACATGCTGGTTCTTAAAAACGCTTTCTCCTGGCAATCCAGCACTGGAAAGAAAAACACAAGGCGAGTTTCTTACTGCTCTTCCTCCACCAGACTCCGAGCTGAAATCCAAGAGGCTGATTTGGCAAGAACACTTAACTTTGCTGGCTTGGTTAGGGGTCTGGAGGTCTCAGCAACAGGTTACTCAGTGAGTGGGAATCCCAACAAGTCCCCGCCCATCCTCATGTCAGAACTGTCAGGGAGGAGAAAGTTTTCCTCTACTTGCTTCGGACTCCAAATGAGACTCACAAAAGACAGATTAACAGTAGAGAGGGGAAAGGCATTTTTTAAAAATATTTATGTGTACTTGTAGCTCACAGGAAAGAAGTGAAACAAAGAGGCATCAAGGTCTGGGACTTATACACCTCTCTTATGGGATGAGAGAGGGTTTGGACTCCAAGGGATGAAAAACTGTAGGGAAGTGACTGGGAAATATATGGGGGAAGCTAATGGATGGGAAGGGCTATTTTAGTCAGGTCTGTTTATACAAACTCATATTGGGGTTGACTTGTCCTCTGAGATGAGAAGAGTCACTTTTCTTGGTATGGGACAGAGGGAACACCTTCCTCAAAGGGAAATGTATGGCCTGCTTCAGGCAGAGAAGGGAGGGCAGAGAACTCTCCCTACATCTGTTGATTCTTAGTAGTCTTCAGCTCAAAGTAATCCTGATGCCAAAGTGCCATGTGTTGGGGCAGCACATTCTGGTCCCCTTCAGGGTGACCTGGTCTCCTTCAGTGTAACGCATCACAATTATGCTAGAGCAGAAGTTTCTCTCTTCTCGTTTTTTAAAAGACTTTTTATTTATTCATTTGAGAGTGAGAGCACAAGCAGGGGGAGGGGTGGAGAGAGAGGGAGAAGCAGACTCCCTGTTGAACAGGGAGCCAGAGGCCAAGATTGAACTCAGGACCCCAGCATCATGACCTGAGCTGAAGACAGATGCTTAACCAACTGCACCACCCAGGTGCCCCGAATGAACACATTCTTAATGTCCTAAGTATGATTTGCTGGAGGCAGCGTCCACTGAAGAAATTAAAGTGGTAGGTTGAGACCAGTCTATTGGAACATTTCAGGGGTCAGTTGCATCTTTTGGTGACAGAGATCTGACAGAAGCATCTAAATTAAGAACTGTTAGGATCTGCTTCCGTTCTTTTTAGGAAAACAACTTTGGTGGCCATGAACATAATAAACCAGAGTGGGGAGAATTTGTTGTCAAAGAAAACAATTAAGATTAGGTTGTAATAATTCAGTCAAAGAATAATGAGGGGCACCTTCATGCACTTTCAGTGGGAATATATCCTGTTTCAGAAAGGTAATTTGTTAGTCTTCATTAATCCTTTGGAAGTCTTTGCTCATGAGTACAATGATATAGGTAGAGAGGTGCTCAGTACAGTAACAACCCAAAAGTCCATTCAGATAAGGTGGATTAAATTGTGATATAGCTAAACAAAGTAATGCTTTTCATCCAATTAAAAGAATTGTAGCTATATATGTCCTACCATGAAAAGATGTCCACAATATAAGATTTCTTTTGTAAGTTGCAAAACAAGGGGGAATTGGATGAAGGTAGTCAAAAGCTAGAAACTTCCAGTGACAAGATAAATACTAGAGATGTAATCTGTTACATGATGGCTGTAGTTCACATTGCTGTATGGTTATATTTAAAAAGATATGGTATGTTTGAAAAGTATCCTAAGAAGACTGAGGTTAATTTTCCTCACCGGTCCCAATGGTAAGGACTTGAAATCAGCTTTGAGAAAATGAGGGTAAATAAAATGAGGGTTAAAAAAGAGTGTAAATCCTAAGAGTTCTCATCCCAAGGATAAATCTATTTCTTTTCTTTTTTTTTATTGTATCTTTTGAGATGATGGATTAAATGTGGTATTCATTTCATAATATATGGAAGTCGTTATGCTGTCTGTATACTTTAAAGGTACAGAGCACTGTATGTCAATTACACCTCCATAAGACTAGGGGAAGGATTGCAAAGTGATATCTGCAATGTAAACTCATATTTGTGAAAACAAAAACAAACTCTTCTATTTGGCTGTATTCATACGAAAAAAATTTATATCAAAATGCTGACAGTTGGGGCACCTGGGTGGCTCAGTGGGTTAAACCATCTGTCTTCGGCTCAGGTCGTGATCCCAGGGTGCTGGGATCGAGCCCCGCATCGGGCTCTCTGCTCAGCGGGGAGCCTGCTTCCTCCTCTCTCTCTGTCTGCCTCTCTGCCTACTTGTGATCTCTGTCTGTCAAATAAATAAATAAATAAAATCTAAAAAAAAAAATGCTGACAGTTGTCATTCTGATAGATGAAATTATTAGGAGGCTCTCACTGTCTATTTTTTTCTTAGACTTGGATACAGTTGGAATTGTTTGTAGTATTCAAATATTACTTTGTAATCTAAGAGAATACTTAAAACTTTCAAAACAGAGAGAGCTAGATTAAGGCAGAGTGGCAGCGGGCTTGAGAGGGAAGCCTGGAAGCTGTCACCAAATTAGATTGGAGAAGATTTGTTATTTGAGGGATAGAAGAGAATAAGGGAGAGGAGAAAAGGTGGAAGGTGACACCAACATTTCTAGCTTGGTATGTTGCTTGTCTGATGATTCGATTAATAGCAATAGAGAAAAGAAAAGGTAGAGGAGAATTTAATTGAGGAGGATGAGTTTGTGAGTTTCATCTTGGACTTGAGCTTGGGGATCCTGAAAAGGCATTCGTACACTCGCCTTGAACCATACTGCTTTCCTGCAAGTCATTCATATTTATGATGTCTTGGCTGGTTGATGAGCGTGTATGGTGGTGGTGGGAGGCAGGAGTTAATACTGTCAGAGATTAATGTTTTTATCTGTCTTGATCCTTTTAACTTTCCTTTCATTCAGACCCTGAAATTACTGCCGGAGGGAGGGAATGTGTCATGGCCTGTAAGGCTCTGTTTTTTGGCTTATTTCCCTCCTCCAGCTTAGCCCCAGAGGAGAGAGAAGATTCCTAACTGCAGGAAAAGTGTCTTGGTCAGAACAAGTGAAATAACATGGCTATCCTGGATATTTTTTTTTTCTTTTTAAGATTCTAATAAGTTGGAGAGAAGGAGGAGAGGAGTGTTCACAGGTTTGTGGGAAGAGCAAATAAAAAGACTCACGCTCCATTCTTAGGTCATGCTGCTAAGGAGACAGCAAGATACCCGGCCAAGGCTGTAGGACCCTAAAGAATAGGGTTGTAGGTCCATAAGGAATAGGTTCACCTCATTGACGGGAAGTGTGGCGAGAGAGGGATGGAGGACAGACGAGAACAGGAAGAATGACCTCGGACAAGAAATGACTGTTTATACTGACACTGCTGGCTTCACTTAGAGCCACACAAAAGGCTCCAATTGTTGCCCCAAACCATCAAGGGTCACCACATCACACACCATAGCACGCCGGGCACACTGAGACCTAGCCTCTCCTCAGCCGTCAGAGAGGGTGCATACTTCAGGACTGAAGGGTTTCCTCCATTCTCCTGCTGTCCACTCGCCCAGTATCCTGGAAAAGAAAAAACAAACAAAAAAATTGCTGGGAAGAGGATCCTAAAAAGACTGATGTTAATTTTCTCACCAATCCCAAAGATTAAGGATTTGAAATCAATTTTGAGGAAATGACAGTATATTTTTGAAATATTTAAATTATGTACTGAGATTTTTGACCAGCTAGACCAGATAAGATGGAAACTGATCCAAATCACAGAGCAACCAGACGTACGTGTTCAAACAATCATGGCAAACACATAACAGATTTTTATCAACAGACACATCGGTAAGCAAACTTATGACCTTGCCTCCGCATTCTTGGTTCTCATCAACCTGTACACTCCGTGCATACACGTGCACGTAATTCTGCAGGATACAGATTCTCCCTAGAAACGTATGTATTACGAGTAAGAGCTGCATATAGCCCCAAGGCTCTGTAGAAAACTTCTTCTTTAATATTATAAAAATATACACTTGTTCTCATTATTTCTCCAATCGTCACAGACACTTCAGACCGGTTTTATAGCCCTGATGATACACATGTGTTTCATACTGAAACTGAAAGGATCAACAGTAGTTAGATGGTTTTTAAGTCTCTTTTGTTCCGTGGGCTTTGGGAACTTTGGCAAATCGGATCCAGATTATGATTTGTCAGTTGAATCGTATGGCTTGTGTTTGAGTCAGTCGGACATAGTCACCGATCAAAACCCAGGAGCTCTCCGGTGAGGCAAGACTGTAGGAACATTAAATACACTATGTAAAGTCAAAAGTGTGCTTCAGAGGTTTGCGAGCGGATGAGGACGCGATGGCTAGCCGTGGGGTTCGGGGTGCACCGCTGTGACCCAGAATGCAAAGTGCAGCATGAGGATGCTGTGATGTTATGGCTGCTGAGGAGCCAGAGTTCATGGACAGAACCAGGGCCAGAAGGCTGGGACTGGCATAGGAGCTCCAGTCCTGTGCTTGCCATTATTTTGGTTTCCTCAATGCCAAGTACATGCTGAGTGGGTGGCTGCAACGTGATCATGGACAGGTTGTTCTGTGCCACAGGTTCCCAGCTCCCGAGCTGGCCTTCCTTATAATTCCGGAAGAGAGAGAAAGAAGTGGGAGAAAGGGCACTGCACAATGGGGGAAGACGGAGAGTGGAGAAACTTCTAGAGGAATTGGAACTTAGCTGGAAAGATATTTCTGTTCAATACTCATGTGAACGTAGGTATTTAGTCAAGATATTTTTAATTACTTTGAATTACTCTTCAAATAAAATGTATTCAGATTATTTCAGAAATCAAGTCTGCTTTTCAAAAGGTTTTGAGGTAGACCTTATAATTTAGGCAGTTAGCAATACTACTAATAATCTGTTTAAGTAAATTGGCCATTGAAGTAAGAGGATAATGTAATATAAACTTATATCATAGCTTCATGATCCAAGAATTTTTTTTTAATATTTTATTTATTTGACAGACAGAGATCACAAGTAGGCAGAGAGGCAGGCAGAGAGAGAGGGGGAAGCAGGCTCCCTGCTGAGCAGAGAGCCCCATGCGGGGCTTGATCCCAGGACCCTGGGATGGCCACCTGAGCTGAAGGCAGAGGCTTAACCCACTGAGCCGCCCAGGTACCCCAAGAATTTCTTTCAAAGTTGTTATTTTTTTGCAGTTTTTTATTGGTGGTGGTGGCGGTTGTTGTGGTAGGGTTTTTTCCCCCCAGTTTTATTGAAATATATAGTTTATTCCTGTAGCTATGTAATTTATAATAGCTTATACTTTTTTTGCATTTCAAAGGACTTGATAATAACAACTAACATTGAGCATTTATTTTATGTCCGACATTCTTCTAGGTACCTTTATTTCATTTATCCCATACCATAGCCTTAGATGATAAGTGCTTTTTGTTAGTGCCTTTTGTTGATGAGGTGACTGAAGCACAGAAAAGCTAGTTAACTTGTTTGAGGCCACACAGCTAGGAAATAGCAGGCCAAGATTTAAAGCCAGACAAGTTGATTTTAGGATTTACAATCTTAAACACAATACCATATTACCTCTTTTATACAATGAATGCTTCTGGAGGATTAGCTGAATGGGTTAGAGGGAAGAATATCTATTTTTTTCCCTTTTTATAGTCCTGTGTTATTCAAATTTATTTATAATAAGTGTGCTTTTATTTTGTAACTCAAAAACAAGAAGAAGATATAGAAGAAACACATTGCTTTAAAAATAATGTCGGGATGTCTATTTTGGTCTAGTTTTTTTTCTTTTTATTTTAATTTTTAAATGATCCAAATGAAGATAGATTCATGGGAAAACTTGGAACAGTAACATTGTAACCCTTTATAAATAGAGAGATACATAAATAAGGCCACTTTAATGACACTAGACTAAGGTCAAGTCATGGGCAACTGTTTTATAAAATAGTTTATTTTAGGTAATTCTTTGTGTTCGTTGATGTCCTGAACTTTGTATAGGTATTTATGCATATGATATATATGTAAATCTTCTTAAGGGCTCCTTTTTTATTTGTGCTTCTCAACATGTTTAAGCAAGTGGAATCTTTCCATATAAGGGGCAAAAGAATGTGGGGCCTGAGACAGGCTGACAAAGAGGAAATGCATCCTGTCTGAACAAGCAAGAAAAAGGGAAAGGAAAGTAAAAATTCTTGCAACATGTAGTTCTTTAGAAAAACAAAAAAAATGTGGCCATCATTTCTCCAATATCAGTTGATTTGTCACTTTAAATAAAAGACCTAGAGACTAGAAATGCCTCCCTGGGGCTCAGGCTCTATCTGTCAAATGGGGGTAATGGGTCAGTGGAAGCCACTGCATGATCTAAAAACTCACCTTCTGTTCCGCCTTCCTCTGAAGCGCCCAGGCTGGGCTGCAGATACACGTGTCCAGCCAGAGGTATCGCTGGATACAAAAAAAGTTGGTCTCTTCTTTGAAGATAGAATAAAAAGCTTTTTTTCATGTGTATCAGTAAAACTCAGGGTGAGAAAACAAAGTTTGGTTATAGGGAAATAGTCTAGTTGATCTCTGACGGTACAAAATGTGGTACTCCAAGCCATATTACACATGTATTTTATTTTATTTTATTTAAAGATTTTATTATTTATTTATATATTTGACAGAGAGGAGGAGAGAGAGGGAGAGTGAGCACATGCACATGCAGGGGGAGTGGGAGAAGGAGAGGGGGAAGCAGGCTCCTCGCTGAGCAGGGAGCCCGATGTGGGACTCGATTCTAGGACCCTGGGATCATGACCTGAGCCGAAGTCGATGCTTAATGACTGAGCCACTCAGCACCCCCAAATTACGTATTTAGATGGACGAGGGAACTTAAAGTGGTTATGCTATTTTACTATTTTACTACTGCAACTCAAATAATATTTCCACATAGAAATGAGACCATCTGAATGGGACTGGGTATAGCCAACCAGTGTGTAAAATGCTCTAGAACTATTTTAATACCCCTCAAGGCCCAATTATGACCTGAAGATGCTGCTTTACTGATTAGCCGTACTAACTGAAAGTTTTTCTAACACGTCCATAGCCTCCAAACGTTTTCCAGCTGTATACTGTAGCTCTCAGGGATTGGCAAGGCTGCATCAGAACATCTCTTTGCCAAGACTTGTCTGCAAATTCCTAACCTTTTTTTGTGTGCCAAGAACAAAGCAAAATTGTTGTAAACTTAGCTGCTGTTGTAACATATGAACAGTCTTTTCTGAAAATGCAAATTAGACAAATAAGGATCATTACATCATTTGCTGCGTGCGGTTACAGTTGGCTTCTGCTGTGTGTGTATATATTACTTTCATACCTAACTTGATATATTTTATAGTGCTTTACCATTTTCAAAGCACTTGCATATGTGAGTATCATTTGATCTTTTCTGAGACTCAATGTTTCTAAAGTACTTTGTGTTCAAAAAAATTTGAGGCTTCAATATACATGGTGCGTGCATCATACAACTAATGTTTTGATTATTGTGGTATGGAAAATTTTATTATATCCCAAACTATAGGTTATGCATATTTGGCAAAGTCAGCTGTTGTTGATTTTATTGCCACATGAACTGGATTTTCGAACATTACCAAATACATCTGGGTGTTTTTCTTTTTAATGCCAAAGCATCATTTAATGGATGGTGGCTTGTGCCAGTATGTAGGAAAAAAAGTATTTTGGTCAGGTGGATTGCTAGGAAAGATTTGATAAGGCTTAAAAATTGGGATACTGGGGGCACCTGGGTGGCTCAGTGGGTTAAAGCCTCTGCCTTCGGCTCAGGTCATGGTCCCAGGGTCCTGGGATCGAGCTCAGCATCAGGCTCTCTACTCAGGGGGGATCCTGCTTCCCCCCCCCTCTCTCTGCCTGTGTCTCTGCCTACTTGTGATCTCTGTCAAGTAAATAAATAAAATCTTTTAAAAAATTAGGATATACCAGCAACTTTGTTTTTAATGTATAGGTGACTAATAAACCCCTTGCTTCAAATAAAACTGTAGTTTGGGTTGTTCAGATTTTGTTTTATTGTTCTATAAGGGGAGAGTTGTCAATTTACATTAAATGTGAATAGAGAATTTATCAAGAATAGAAACTCGTGGTTTTGTTTGGAAAGTGACTACTACACCCCCATGATGGGCAATGTATTCTCTAGCAGCTTGGAGAACCATCCGAGAAGAAGACTGTATTGACGATCTAGGGCAATACGGGTGTATTTGAGTAATTCTATAAGTAAAAGTGGGTAATCTGGGGTCAGAATACGATCACGCAATTTGGTTTAAACCTGTCACTCTCCCTCCATCCGCCTGGTCTCACCTGTTTGAGCTACAGGCACAGGCTACCTGTGCGGTTACCCCACGCAGCAATATGGCAGGAGTCTGAAGTGCGCTTGCTGTTCTCCAGCCATGTTGCCCTCTTGTCTTGTCCTTGAATGCCCCAAACCTCTCACAGTTTTCTCGGTCTGAAGTCCTTTTCCTCATAGTCTTCGTGAGATCCTACTTATCTTTAGGTCTCCATTTAAATTCACTTCCTTGAAAACCTCTTCCTCTGTAATAAAGAAGTTTATTTCTCCTGTTAGACACTTCCAAGGACAGAACCTCCAAGTTGGGCATGAGCAAAGCTAGAAGAGGGAGACTTTGCATTAGATACCACGCTTGGCAGGAATGGGACTAAGAGTCAGAAGGTTGGTCAAAAAATAAATAAAGAAAGAAAGAAAGAAAGAAAGAAAGAATGTGTTTATGTGTGTTTCTCAAAGGCCTTTATTTTATTTTTTTATTGGGGGGAGGTGAAAATTGTGTTAACCAGCGTCCTGTTCCTGGTGTGTGTATGTTAACATGTCTAGCTCTGTGACTTTTACAAGGTTAAGGACAGGCCTTCATAAAGCTTGAGATTTATTTGGGGAGATAACTAGAGGTTATCCAGAGATGTTCTATCTAGAACCATATATCACCTTCTGTCTAGAAGAATATAGCGAGGAGCTAGATCATATGACAGAGGGCTGGCCTGTATGGGGTCACTGGAGAGCTGAGATAAGATTTCTTTAAACTGTCTTTCCCACCATATTCACTTGGCTTAATACATTGTACTCCCTGAATTGCCCATAAAGTAGATAAAGCAGAAATATATGAACATATTACCCTATAAACACAAACTAGTCTAAATGGTCTGTAGCAAAGATCAAATCCAGGGCAGAGCATAGGGGAGGAACGCAGGGGCCATCTGGAAATGAGACTCGGGACCGGGAAACACTGTGCAGTATAAAAACCCTGGGTGTCAAGATACAAGGAAAAGATGATAAAGGGAAAGCAGGCTGCCAGCACCAGATATAAATATTTATTTTCAAATTTCACAATTCTGTCCTGGGCCAATGCTGGTGACAGATTTTCAGGTTTTCTTCTGAGGATTCATTCCTCATATACTTTCTGTGCTCATTCCTTTGATCCTTATTGTGCTCACTGCTCAAAGAGCATCTCAAGGCAGAGTGAAATGACCGCACTGTCACCTGTCACGAGGATGCTTGTTACTTCCATTGCCAGAACCTGCCAAGAAGGCTTCCCAGGGTCCCCGAGGCCCAAAGCAGCATACCTCTGAAAAAGTCCAGTGCCCAGATAAGAGACAGGGGAGATTTCTATTCTGAAATCCATAAAAAAAATCGCCTAAGTCCTTGCAACAGCAAATCACAGCAGTGGAGGTGACAAACTGACCTGTGGCAAATTTGGAGTGAGGATGGGAGTGAGGCGTGGAGCTCCCGTGCCTGCTGTTAAATTCCCACGAAAATGTAAGTTGCACAAAGAGCAATGGCATAGGAAGCTGTGAGGGAGGGGACTGGAGATGCCTCAGGCTGTCAAGGACCAGGGCATTTTGGGACTATGGGACTCCACTGAAGACTGTGTTTCCCAGGGGCTATTTCCATAAAGATGCAGGGAGGAGATAATTCACAGGCAGAAGGTTTTATTGGAAGCTGGGGGGGGGTGTCTCTATTTGTTAAAAGAATAGCATCCGATTTGGTGTAATGGCAGGAGAAGGAAATGAGGGGGAACAAAACCAGACCAACAGAAGAGTCGACTTTAAAGATATGAATAGGATTTGGTGATCATCGTAATTGTGTTCATAGTGAAAAATCTGGTTGACTTCATGGAGAGTTTGTTCAATGTATGAGCTAGTAGACTACTGAGGATAGGTAGGTTATTAAGTAAATCAAAAATAAGTTTCTCATATCAGCCTTTTTAATACTGTGGCATTTTAAATAATGAGTGGAGTGGTGCCATAAAAGTAAGTTACTATAATAGCATTGTAATATTTTTTTTCTCTTGAGAGATTTTAGATTTTGAAAAATTTTTTCCAGATCTGAAATAGACCCACACCTAAATACCCTTGAATGTTGCCGTATAATGTGGCTATTATTTTAGACTGAATTAAAGTTAAATTAGTTTTAAAACTTACTAAGCTCCTGGAGGTAACTGGAGCAGATCGAAATCTTGTAAAGGAAAGCAGGAACTGTTTGAAAAAAAAAACAAAAAAAACAAAAACCTGGTGTAGCTTTGTAGTTAAGACTAATTTGCTCAAATGACATTTTCACTTTAAACATTACAGACTTCTTAAATTTATTTGATGGATGTCTCTTGCTATAAATTAGAAGCTGGCGTTTCATTAAGCTAGATGTCTCATTTACAAAGGATTTGTTTTGAGGAGATAGGCATTACCTTGTAGGAGCAAGTGGCTTCAGATAAGAATATCTATGAAAATAATCATAATAATGAGATTTCATGTGGGATTTGAAAGAAACTAACAGAGATTTACACAAACCACATTTCCACTGGGGAATCCTAAAATAAACTAATGGTAATGTGGCACACATGTGTGTTATTTTATTTACTGAATTTTAAATTAAAATATCTGGTCTGGTGATAGAAAGGACACCTAGAGCTTTCTGTCCAATAACACAAAAGACTACAAGATCCAATCAAAACCAAGCCAAATAGAATAGCTTCACTCAAAGAGATTTGAAACCTGTGATAGATAAGCTTGAAATTTTCAGTCACCTTATTTGATCGAAGGAAATTTGTCAGAAGTTCCCACAAATCTTTATTTCCTTCTTTGTGCCAGCAGGATTTCTCGTGCACTGGGAGACACAAAAGCAAAATGTGAAAGGGGTAGAATTTTACTTCTATTTTCACATTTTCCTAATTGTTCTGTTCCTCTTCTGCAGTGTTTGCAGTCACACATGTAACCACACACACACACACACACACACACACGTGCGCACATGCGCACATGACTTTTCAGTCTTTAGCATTCATAGTCTAAAGAATAAAAATGGAACGAATGTGATAGAGTGTATAATAGAGGGGGCTCGAGCCCTGCCTTGCCACTCAGTGCTGGTGTGAACTTGGATCACTTTCTTCACTCAAGATCTTCACTTGCAAAATGGAAATGAGAGTACTAACGTCATAGGGTTGTTGTGAAATTAAAATAGAATGATGTATGTAAAGCTCTCACTACAGAGCCAGCAATTTAGTAAGGAGCCATAAATAATATTTATTCTCACTATTCTTTTTATATAATATTATATCATATGGAGATAGAGAAAATATTATTATAGGCTGCATCTATATGACAATAAAAACAAAGGGCTGTATAATTCCTTTGGCTTTGTTAGTTTAGGCTATATAATCCTAAAATTTTAAAAGATGAGGGAAATCAAGGGGCGCCTGAGGGGGCTCAGTTGACTTGATTTCTGCTCGGCCATGATCTCAGGGTTCAAAGATCGAGCCCCACATCAGGCTCCACAATGGGTGCGAAGCCTGATCAAGATTCTTTCTCTCCTTCTCTCTCTGTCCTTCACATTCCCACCTGTATGCGTGCACTCTCTCTCAAATAAATAAATAAGGAAAATCTAAGTGATTGGTCAATTTGGGAATCAGATAGATCTATTGTAATCTGCTTTTTTAGTGCATAGTTTCCCAATATTTAATTCTGTAAATGCAGAAGTTAAGGCATTGAGATTGGAATTATTTGTGGTCATGGAACAAGTCCATAGTGGGACAATAACAGTGTGCCAAACAAAGGAAACCCAATATTCCTTATGGAAGTAATTAATAAAGAAGGTACTTTAAAGTGTTTACATAAGAAAATAAATTGGGAATAAAAAAAAATAAAAATAAAAGACAAAATAGATACATTAATATTTATTTCCATGAGAGAAATAATGAAAGATTAAGTCTAAAAAATTATTTTTAATATTATGAATTAATGACCGCAACCTATGTCAGGTATTGAAGAAAAAGTTGATAACTTCAAAGATTTAAATTGAATGAAAATATTTCAGGAGAAACAGTTTAGGCTATTCTTTTTTTAAAATAAATTTTATTTTATTAAGATTTTATTAATTTGGAAGAGATAGTGAGAGAGAGAGCACAAGAACGGGGAGGAGAAGAGAGTGAGTGAGAAGCAGACTTCCTGCTGAGCAGGGAGCTTGATGTGGGGCTGTGTCCCAGGACCCTGGGAACATGACCTAAGCCAAAGGCAGATGCGTAACACGCTGAGCCAACCAGGTGACCCCAGTTTAGGCTATTTTAAAAAAACGGAAAATAAAATAAATGGATTCAAGCATAGCTTTCTAAAGAAGTTATGGAGTAAAAATAGGTCTCTTAACCTCCTCAATTAAAAGTGGTTCTAGGTGTGCCTAACTAAAATCTTCTTCAGTTCACCTTTGTCTTTCTCCTTCTTTTAGTTCATTTTTGATGTGACTGTGAGAGCTGCTAGTAAATACATGGCAGACAGTTGGAAAGAGATTTCCTGAAATAAGGACCAGATGATAAGTACAAATAAGTATGGTGCTTGTTTGAATATGTTCAGAAGAGGGTGATAATACTCTACAAGATTCACTTTATGGTGACCAAGTCCAAAGGTCAATCTCCATTATGAATATTTCCCATGTGATTTGGGTTTACTCCATTTCAGAGAGAATCAGTCCCTTGGGAGTCCATGAAATCACCCAAGGAAGCAGAAGTGTGTCAAGCCTTGACCCGGTCCTTGGACTCCAAGTGCCCCTCTTCCTCAGCACTAACACAGTTTACTAGAGAGCCATGCTATCTTGCTTGGTGTCCTCCACCAAGAACCCTTCTTTGATGCCCTTTCATTATTTAAAAGGAATGTTTCGTGGGCACACAGCATGGGCCAAGCATTGTGTTGTGTAGCTCTACAAATGCTGTTCATTTAATCGTTATTGTGATTTTTCTCTTTTTTGTTTCCCACAGCCATGTTTCCTCAAGTTTTCAACATTGCTCATTTTCCACACTGTTCCCCCATCCATTCTCAACTGAAAAGACTAAAAGCCCCTTACATTTCCTCATCTTAAGCAATCACCACTGCTTGCCGCCTTGGATTTTTTCTGTAACACCATTTATCCTCCATATGCTTTTGTGTCAAGAAGAAAAGTTAGCACTCCTTCTTTAAAGGCTAATTTTTCACCTTGTTCTCCATCCCTTCACTTCAGCCCTCCATGGGGGACCTTGATCAACCTTTATCTCTTCTATATCTTCATGTTCTCCCTTTCTTATTTCTTTCCCTCCTACTGGATTTTCATGCATCTCTTAGGTTCTCTTGCTTCTTCTTCTTCTTCTTCTTTTTTTTTTAAGACTTTATTTATTTGAGAGAGAGTGAGAGAGAGCACAAGCAGGGGGAGCTGGCAGAGGAAGAGGGAGAAGCAGACTCCCCGCTGAGTAAGGAGCCTGATGTGGGGCTCCATCCTGGGATGGTGGGATCATAACCTGAGCCAAAGGCAGATACTTAACCCACTGAGCCACCCATGTGCCTCAGGTTCTCCTTATTCTTTAAAAACAAATGGACTCGAATCTTTCCCTCAAACCTTATCCTTCCCTGAATTACCACCCAGTTTGTCGATTTTCCTTATAAATTTCTCAAAGGAGTACCCTACATCAGAATTCTCAGCACATGCTTTGAGGACCTCTAGGGGTCCTGAGAGTGTTCAGGAAGTCCCTTTTGCAACTACCCATCTGCTTGATGCCAGATTTGCTACATCTACTTCAACCAAAACAACATATTGCAACAGATTGAATGCAGAGGCAGATATGAGGACCCAGCTGTCTTCTATTAAGCCAGACATTAAAGAGATTGACAAAAATGTAAACCAATGCTTTCTTCTCACTAAAATGATGTTCGTTTGGTAAAACAGAATCGTTTTTCATAAAAAAAAAAAAACAAAACTTGTTATTTATTTTAACTTCTAATGGACTTGGTATTATTTTGAAATGAATTCCTAGATTCCTACACATTTCATCTGATTTACCATTGAAATCACTGGTTTTCTTTCTTTTTTTTTTTTTTTAAGATTTTATTTATTTACTTGACAGAGAGAGCACAAGTAGAGCAGCAAGCAGAGGGAGAGGGGGAAGTAGGCTTTCCACTGAGCAGGGAGCCCGATGCTGGACTCAATCCCAGGATACTGGGATCATGACACGAGCCAAAGGCAGTTGCTTAACTGACTGAGCCACCCAGGCACCCCTTCCCCCCTTTTTTAAAGGAAAGCACTGGTTTCAACTTTTATTTCAACCAGAAAAAATGCTCTCCACCAAAAGAACAAAACCAACCAACCAACCAACCAACCAACCAAAACACCCCTCATAGTTACCTAGCTGGGCTGTGCAGGTGGATTCACCACTAATGACTTGATGTTTAGAAAGGAACTGTTTGATGCTTCTTCTATAACATGTATGTTTCCAAACAGAAGAAGGGAATCCCTGAGATGGGCACAAGAGAGGCTGTTTTCCTGGTGATCCTAGCTTCCCCCAGTAGAGATCCAAGCCCTTGTGGAGGCACAGCTAATGAGTCCAGAGCCTAGGAAAGAAAGACAAGCAATGCTGCATTCCTTGAGGTAGAATGAAGAGCCCAGAGCCATAGCTTCTCAGTTTTGCCCCAAGGCTGCCTCTGTGGAGCTGCTGCAAGTCTTTTGTCACAAGTTGACCAATTTTTCCAGACAACACTATTCTCATCTTAAGCCTGGGTGGTATCTGTGTGAGTGAGTGTGTCTGTGTGAACTAGATTGCCAGCTTTCTGACAATTTTCTTATTTTCCCTATCTTCAGTCTGAGACCTCACATTTTCACTCCTCTTGCCTTGCGCCCCCAAGCTCAAAATCTCTCTGCTTTAATTTCTTCAGAGAATAAACTTCCTGACCCCCAGCTTGAGAGAGAAGGCTCCATAAGCTGCTGGTCAAGGCCCTGGAGTGAATCTGTGTACCCAAGTTCTTCTCACTCAGACCTTCCTCCATTCAATCCTGTCCCCCTAGCTTTCCATATACCTGTTGCTTCCAAATTTTATTAATTTTTTTTTTTTTTTTAAGTAGAGTCTACTCCCAACATGGGGCTTGAACCCGGGACCCTGAGATCAAGAGTTGCAGGCTCTACTGACTGAGCCAGCCTGGCTCCCCCTGGTGCTTCTGACTCTTGAGCCTCCGTATGGTTCTCCAGCAGGAATCAACTTTCTTCTTGTTGAGTTCCTCTTTTATAGGGATATAGGTTTCAGCTTTTATGGCTTTACTGAGTTAGTTATTACAAATCTGAGCTTTCCATCTCACAAAATTTTAATATATCAAGATACCTTTTTTTTTAAAAAAGATTTATTTATTTATTGGAGGGAGAGAACACGAGAAGGGGGAATGGTAGAGAGAGAGAATCTCAAGCAGACTCCCCACTAAGATTGCGGGGCTCCAATCTCATGACCCTAAAATCATGACCTGAGCCAAAATCAACAGTTGCCCAACTGACTGAGCCATTCAGGGGCCCCAGTTGTACCTACTATTTTTATCTCTTCTAGCTTTTCTTTCTTTTTCCTGGGGATTAGTATCCATTATTTCTTTCTTCACCTTCATTTTAGTGGCATCTCAAAAGGTATATGAGTTATCTCTTGCTTTGTAACAAATTACTATGAATTTGGCAGATTAAAGGGACACACATGAATTATCTCAGAATCGCTGTCTGGAGTCTGTGTGTGGCTTACCTGAACCCTCTCATCAGGGTGTCCTGTTAGACTACAATCCAGGTGCCTGCCAGGGCCTCTTCATGTGAAGGCTTGAAGGAAGAAGTATCCGATTCCATGCTCCTGTCATTATTGGAAGTTTCAGTTCCTTCTGAGCTATTGGACTGAGTCTCAGTTCCTTAGTGACTGTTTGCCAGAAATGACCCTTGGTCCCTTGTCCCATGGCCCTCCCCATATGACAGCGCGCTTCATCTAAGTCAGCAATGGAGAGTTAGCTAGCAAGATGGAAGTCGCTATATTATGCAACTTAATCACAGAAGTGACATCTTATCACTTTTGCTACATTCTATTGGTTAAAAGCATACACTCAAAGTTGAAGGCATTACACAAGGGTGTAAATACTAGAAGATATCTTGGGGACTGTTTCAGGGTTGACCTGGGGTAGACTGCACAGGTGATAAACACATGTGTTCAAATCTCTTTGCCTAACCCCATTCTCTTTCCCATCATGTATATACCCCATCACTCCAATAAAACTGCTTTCCTTAAGATCAAAAGTGACCTCCATCTTGCAGAAAGCCCATGAACTATCTCAAGACCTCATCATAGGTAAATAACCAGCAGCAACTGACCTACTGTCTTCTTGAAGCATTTTGTTCCCTTGGACTTTGGCATACCTCACCTCTCAGATTCTTTCCCTCCATCCCTTGACTCTGAGTCTCAGGCTCCTTTGCTCTTTTCCCTCCTCCTTCCCTCTTTTCCTCTTGACCTGTAAATGTTGGAGAGCTGCAGGGCTCCATTCTCAGTCCTCTGCCCTTCTGTAATTACACACTCTACCTAAGAAATGTAGTCTCATAACCATAGATTCCATCTTTATATGGATTACTCTCTAATTTGTGTCTGTAGCTCCAAACTTTCTCCTGAGCTCTAGGCAGTGTCCAGTTTGTATCTGCACTTGGGCACATAGGCATCTCAAATGTAACCACCTACTGCAGGATTCTTGATTTTCTTCCTTCCTTCCTTTCTTTCTTTCTTTCTTAAGACTTTATTTATTTATTTGACAGAGAGATCACAAGTAGACAGAGAGAGAGGGGGAAGCAGGCTCCCCGCTGACAGAGAGCCCAACATGGGGCTCCATCCCAGGACCCTGAGACCATGACCTGAGCCGAAGGCAGAGGCTCAGCCCACTGAGCCACCCAGGTGCCCCAGATTCTTGATTTTCTTGTTCTCCCTCACCCCCAATCCTGCTCTGCCCAAATTGATTCCCATTTGAATAAATGTCACTCTCTTCACCTAGTTGCTCAGGTGAAAATCTAGTAGTCTTTTTTGCTTCTTTTCCTTCCCTTACCCCTATACAATTCTCACTTAGCATGTCCTGCCAGCTCCACCTTCAACGGATGGCCAGACTGAAATCACTTTTCCCCAGGCTGCTGTCACTCGGGCTCACTCACCACTGTCTCTCGAGTGGATAATTACATTAACTTTGAACTAGTCTTCCTGCTCTCACTCTTTCCTTCTACAATCTGTCTTGCATTGGTAGCTAAGAGTGATCTTTAGAAAACAGAAATCAGGGGCGTTTGGGTAGCTCAGGCCGTTAATCGGCTGACTCTTGGTTTTGGCTCAGGTCATGATCTCAGGGTCATGACCTCGGGGTTGGTGAGGTGGAGCCCCGTGTGGGGCACCATGCTCAGCATGGAGTCTGCCTGAGATTCTTTCCCCCTCTGCACCCCCTGCTCATGGTCTCACTCTCTCTGTCTTTCAAATAAATAAATATATATATATATATAAATATAAATACATATGTATAAATGAGATCATGTCATTCTCCTTCACAAAACTCCCTGATGACTTCACACACATAGAATTCAATTCAAACTTCTTACCATGTCCTTTAAAGTCCACGAGATCTGGCCCTGCCTTTCTCTCTCTGGTGTCCTCATCTTCTACTGTCATCCCTTTGTTCATACCCCTCTAGCCTCACTGGTCCATGTGCTATTCCTCTCTTGTACCAAGCTTATTCCTGCTGCAGAACTTTTATATATGCTGTCCCTTCTACTTGAGGTGCTTCCTTATGATCTCAGCTTGACTCATTCCTTTACATCATTGAATTCTCTGCTTAACTGTTCCCTATTTAAGGAAGCCTTCCTTGACTATGCTGTGTCAAATGGCCCACCCTCTGTTATTCTTTATCCTCTTTCACTGTTTTATTTTTCACCTATGACCATTTGGAAGTGTTGTCTGTGGTTATACATTTAGTTCAGTTGTTTATTGCCAAAGTATGAGCTTTAGGAGTGTAATACTTTGTTTCAGTTACCACTGTATCCCTATACTGCAGAACAAAGCATGGCACATGGCAAGCTGGCAGTTCAGTGTTGAATAAGTGAACAAGTTATTAGAGAAAATTGAACTTGTAACTCTACTCATAGGTTGAATGTGGTTCTTTTTTATCTTTTATCTTTTAATCTTTTTATCTTTTGCTCTTTTTCAGAGTAATTCTCCCTTTCCCTCAGCACTGAATAGATAATGGAGGAGCTATAAAATGTCAAGGCTTTAATTCACCACATGACTAGTTCCTGTGTTACTTCTTTTTATGTTTTCCTTTCTTTTTACATTTAAATTGAATTAGTCAACATATACTGTATCATTGGTTTCAGAGGTAGAGGTCAGTGATTCATCAGTCTTATATAACACCCAGTGCTCATTCCATCACGTGCCCTCCTTAACAATTTTTTTCAATATTTTATTTATTTATTTGACAGAGATCACAAGTAGGCAGGCAGAGAGAGAGGGAGAAGCAGACTCCCCACTGAGCAGGGAGCCCAACTCGGGGCTCGATCCCAGGACCCTGAGATCATGACCTGAGCGGAAGGCAGAGGCTTTAACCCACTGAGCCACCCAGGTGCCCCCAGGCTATCTATTAATAGCCATTGGATATTTGGGGCTTAAAAGTCATATTTGGGAGATACTTACCATCTGTGATTCAGTGGAAATTTAGTGCCATGGAATCCTAGGGAAATTTCTGAAAAGCAAATCTAAAGAAAGGGAGAGAAAGTAGGTAATTGAGAATATCCTGTAATCTGCTGAAAGATTTTCCTAATTCAGGAGGAAAAAAACCCAAACAAACCCAGTCACTTGTAACTACTTCTGAGAAAACCATCATATTCTTCACCTGTATATGCTTCTTTCTACTTTTTAAAAATTTTCCCCTAAAAAGTAATTAAGCATTAGTGCTTAATTAGTTTTAAAGGAGAGATTGTTCTGTTAATTTAGCCAAGAATAGGGAAGTTTCTTACTGTTTCTTTGCCAAACATTTTTAGAGTTATTAAAAGAAGAATCTAAAAAAGAGAAACTATGCAAGTTGGATTAAAAAAAAAACATTTTCAAATGTTATTGGGACAGTGTAAAATCATATTGAGTGATCAAATATCTGAAAACATTTAAAACTTTTGGAATGGTTTTAGTATTACTTAGGGTATTGTATAGACACCATCTTAGGTAACTTTTTAAGATATAGGATTTTTAAATTTTCAACTTTACGGGCACCTGGGTGGCCCAGTGGGTTAAAGCCTCTGTCTTCAGCTCAGGTCATGATCTTGGGGTCCAGGGATCGAGCCCCACATCGGGCTCTCTGCTCAGCGGGGAGCCTGCTTCCCCCTCCTTCTCTGTCTGCCTTTCTGCCTACTTGTGATCTCTGTCTGTCAAATAAATAAATAAAATCTTTCTAAAAAATTTTCAAGTGTAATTTATGCATTTACAAAATGAAAAGTGAGAAATAATATCTACCGCCTAGAATGATAGTGAAGATTAAATGACACCGTGATATATGAAAACTTTAGCTCAATGCCTGGTATACAGGTCAATGCCAGATAAGTGATTGCCAAATGCAAATAAAATTTTCCAAACAAAATTATATTTTAATAGAGTGACTATAATATATGGACCCATACAAGCACATTTGAGAATGAAGAAAGGTGCTATTCAGAATTACACCTGGTATCATAGGTATAAACCAGCACGGTCCTGGGCATACTAGAATGTGTGTGTGTGTGTGTGTGTTTTATCAATAATCATTATCATAGCAAACAGTAAGCATTCTCTTTTTCAGAGACAAACACAAGACAAGCAGAGCCTTGATTCAATTGTTATACCAGTAATTCATCAAAATGTCAAGAAATCATGTTTATTAGGCTTATGATTTAATCAGAGGTTGTGTTTACTATAGTAAAAATCACCCATGATTCTTCAAATATGTCCACAAGCTAAGCGGGCTTATATCCACTCTTCTTATATATCAGAAAATTCCCCAAGATTTTACTGTCTGCCTGATTGAAGCTATTATGTATTCCAAATGTTTTGAAACTGCTTGTTTTTTTTTTTCTTTCCAGAAATGTCCGTGCAGTTAAGGTGCCTATGACTTCCAATCAGAAATTAAAATGACACTTAATGAGAACAAAACATGTTTTCACTTGAGATGCAATTAAACCAACTTGGAGAAACAGGGTGTTCCTAACGAAGGTGAAAACAGCTGTGTTTATCAAGCTGCTCTTAATGATATTAGGATTTCTCTTAGAAACATTCGCTTTAAGATATATCGTTTTCTAAGTTATGCTATTTTCATTACAATTTCTTTTAAGTCACATTGTCTCTTTAAAATACTGATCATGTATTAACAGAAATTTCATGAAGAGTTATTTATAAAGAATTGTATGTAGAGGGTTTCCCAGCAAAAATTTCATTTCATGACTAGATATGATTTATTCATGATTATGGTAATATTTTAATTTTTAAAATGCCTTAAGAAAGAAGTAATTTCTGCATAAATTTAAAAATTTTCCCAAAAGGCAAAAATTGCATATAATTTCCATAGTCTAGGAAAAAAATTTCCGTATGTTGCTCATTTTTTTCCTGCTTATTTGTATGTTTTGGCATTTTATAAATACAACCTATGTCTTAGTTTACTACACGGTGGCATGACTTCCTGATGTTTTTCTAAAACCTAAAAAAAAGAATGCTTCCATTTTCACATTTAACATTTTGTCTTGATTTTCACAGTTTAGGTTCATAACATTGGGAAAAATAACAAATATTTTCTTATGTGTACATAAATGCACATATACAAACAATAGAGGAAATACGCAATTTCCTAGGATAATAACATTTGAAGACGTCATTACCAACAAAAACAACAACAAAAACATTACTGCTGTTAAGAGCTTGACCTTGAAAGTATAACCCTAAACTCCTCTGTTTAGAAGTAACATGTAATCAGGATGTGAAACTCTAGAAATTTAAGTAGTATAAGAGTGACTTGGATTACTTATGTACCTCTAAGACACCTTAATTTTAGGCTAGATCTACATTGGGCAATTAATTAAATGTTTTTATGGGCTGATTCTAATGAATTTAACTTGAATAGTTAACTCAACTGTGTGTTATTTTCTTCCTTGGATATACTCACAGAACACTTTTAGAATCTGAGATAATCTCTTTTGAATTAATGTTGTGTTATTACCATTAAAATTCTTTAATCCAAAATAATGATCTTAACTCTATCCCCAAATAATTACCTTAAATCTGATACGTTTAGCAATTTTAAAGAGGAAATGATTAGGATATATCACAACTGAACACTATAAATTAACTAAACACCTAACAAATGGGCTCGTTTATTATCCATCAAATATTTTCAATATATCTAACTGACAAAAAGTGCTAAATTCAATACCAGTGAAAGATACAAAATTTCGATAACATAGAATCTGCCCTCAAAGAACCTAACACCTCTCTAGGTGTAAATTTAATATGTATTCATCATTAGGAAAGCAGATAGATCTTTGATCAGTGGCATTTGAGCCGTATACTCAGGCCTGGTCCTTATTTTCTAGGATTTGCAACGTGAGGAAGAAAGATTATGCCTATGAATAATGTTAAAAATACTAATTACTTTCGTACTCCGGACCATTTTTAACTAGAACTGTAAGTAGAACTGTAATTTTGGCAGCTTGAGTTATTGTACTAGTGAACAAATAGATGTCATTCTCATAATCACAGAAAGAGGACATTCTCTGTACCAGCCATTTGCCCCTTCCCCAGGAACTCAGAGAAGCTTTGAGACCGCATGTGCTAAAAGTGTGGCAAGGTGAGGATGCTCTCTGTGATGAGAATGGGAGGATGGTCTAAATTATGTAGGGCTGGTAATACAAAAACCATGACTTGAAAAATTAAAAACAAAAGAACAAAAAGCAAAAACAAACCCTATTTAGTCAGATGCCAACATAGCAAACCCGAACTGGTAACTTGTCTGCATTTTTACTCTGTTTCTCAAACTCAAACTCAAACTCAAACTAAGATTAGTTCTAGGCCTTGGAAGGGACTCTTGCAGGTGTGGAGGGCTGAAGCCTAAGTTTTATTGGTTTTACCATTAATTCCACCGTAGTTCTGATATTTTCAAAACATGGGCAGTGTGAATGAAGACATATACATCTAACTAATATTAGTTCTATCATCACAGAATGGTGATGTTAAAACATTTAGGGATAGCTCATGAGTGGCTTTGATTGATGATCCGAGGCTCTGCTGACAGAGCCGTGGGTGTCTGAATGTAGTATAGACAATTTTCTGAATGTATAGACCAATCTGAATAGTTCAGATCCCAATTCCAACATGTCTTTCAGAATCCAACTCAACTTGTCAAAACTGTCTCACTGTACTCTTTTATTACCCAATTTACTTTGCCTACACAGTTAGTCTCTGGGTTGATTTAAAGCCCTGTTATATGATTGAGCATTTTGAGATTGTCCCAGGATTCGAAAAGTTTTAGATAATTTTGGTTTCTTGGACTTAGTTAACACATACCACGACTTTCACAGAAAAACACATTGGAGCCAAAGTGGCTTTAGGGAAATGTTTTATGATTTAAGAAGGTTGGGGAAAGGAGATAAGTTCATCTACTCGTAGTAACATAGTAAATCTTGCTGAAAGGAACTTTTTCTAAACAGCAAAGCTATAATTTCACTCCAGCTGATTTTGTGGGCCTGAAACACTTTCCTGTCTCTTTTTTTTTTTTTTAAAGATTTTATTTATTTATTTGTCAGATAGAGAGCACAGGAGTGAGCACAGGCAGATAGAGTGGCAGGCAGAGGCAGAGGGAGAAGCAGGCTCACTGCTGAGCAAGGAGCCCGATGTGGGACTCGATCCCAGGACGCTGGGATCATGACCTGAGCCGAAGGCAGCTGCTTAACCAACTGAGCCACCCAGGCGTCCCCACTTTCCTGTCTCTTAAAAGAAATTTCCATTTGGGTTATTCGTACAGATCAAAAGATAAAAACATACATATGAAAGCAAAAAAGGCAGAGTTAAACACACTCCTTACCCATGCCAAAAATTTTGCTGCTTCAGGACCATGGACCTTCCTTAGGAACATGAACACATTTCCCTGATGAATCCTTAGGCTGTGATATATTTTTGACTTAAAGTGTTAGTATTTATAGAAAAATTCTTCATGTCCACCATGAACACACATCAAAGTTTATATAGCATTCATCCCTATGGCAGGTGCTTTATCTTACTGATTATCTTGGCAGAAAACATTTACCAAAAATATCCCTATGAGAGATAAAAACAAACCTTCACCCTCCAAAAATAGAAAAAAAGCTACAACTCTTTAGGTCCCCCTTGGACCTGTGGATAGGCTCATAAACCTCCTTGGAGTCCATCTGATGTCTGTGAGTCTGGCCGAAGCTCAAAGAAAGGGTTGGAGATGGGATAGTCTACAAACAGAGGAGAGAGGATTGCTGAGTCAGGGTTCATCAGCTGTCTGTGAAAATTTCCAAATCAATTCCCTGCATGCCTTGTTTTATCCTCTCAAAAACCAAGTTTTATAATCTAGGACGTAAAATATAATGTAAGACATTATATTCTAATGTAGGACATTAGAATATAATGTCTTACATTATATTACATATAATACATATTACATATGTATTACATATAATATATATTACATACAATATACAAATATTACATATAATAATACATATATTATAGTATAATGTAAGACATTACATTATAATGTAAGACATTTCAACCCTGGAAAGCACCTTGTGGACATCTTGTCAGTTACTGACTTCCTCAGTTTACTGATGAAGGGAGTCAAGGCTGGGAAAGGGAAATGGCCCCCACTCCCTACCCTTCTGCCCAGGTCCAGAGAGCTGGGGAGTGACAGAGCTGGGAGACTCACTCCAGACACCAAACTGTCTTCTTCCTTGTCTTCTTCCACCCATACTGTGCTGTCTGAAGCATTATGTAAATTAAAGTGTCTTTATAATTGCATGAGCTTTTTATCGCTGTGTCACAAATTGCCCCAATCTTCAAGTCTGAAGACAATACTCATCTATTAGCGCTCAGTTTTGTCAGTCAAAGTCTGAACATTGGCATGACTGGGTCCTCCGCTCAGGGGCTTACAAAGCTGAAATTGAGGTATCGACTGGGCTCTGTTCCAATCTGGAGCTTACATCTTCCTCCAGGATCAGTGAGGTTGCTGGAAGGTTTTAATCCCTTCTGGTGGTAGTACTGAGGTCCCCATTCTGCTGACTGTCAGCTAAGGATGGCTCTAAGCTCCTAGGGGCCACTCTCTATTCTTAGGCAAGTGACCCTCTCAGTATATGACAGCAGCTACTTCAAAGCCAGAGGATGATCTTTCTCTTGGGAAAAGGCCCAGCCTTTCTTTTAGGACTTCACTTGATTAGGTCAGACCCACCCAGGATGATCTCACTCTTGGTTAGCTCAAAGTCAACTGATGGATAATCCAATCACAGGACTGGTATTCCATAATATCAGTAAGTCCCAGCCATACTCAAGGCAAGGGCATCAGGCAGGGTGGTCTACACCAGTGGACAGGAATCTTGTAATCAGTATTAGAATTCTGTTTACCAAATGGGTAATATTCCATTCACTCAGTTACTAGTTTTCATTTTTACCTCCTTTTTCCTTTATGCTGCCCCCCACTGAGTCACTTCAGAATTATCTGCCCTATAGAAAAGCCAAAAATGGGCAATGAGAAGAGGTAAATTAGGAACAGTGTGGCAAAAACTTCAAATCCCTAAAAAAAATATGTGACTTTTATTGGTTTTGTTTATTCTTTGTAGCCTTAAGGGCTGATGGCCTGGGGTAATCCAGAACTATCTATTCAGTAATTACCAAATCATAAATTGCCTTTTCTTTTGGCATAAAGCTCCTTTTAGTGAAGTTGGCTTACACTTCACTAGGTTGGGGAAACCTAGCCTGGGTTGGTAGGAGCAGCAGCAGCTGGGCTGTGATAACGAGGAGAAGCGCTATATTCCTAGTGCCAACTCCAAGCTGGACACTTGACTCACATGAGCCCATTTAATCCGCCTAACAGTGACCAGTTACAATAAGAATTATAATCCCCATTTTACTGATGAGCAGACAGCTGTGAAGCAGGATCAGCATTCAAAGGTCTGTCTGACTCATCGGTGCTTTCTCATAGACAGCCTTCTCTTCCTCAGACTTCTGTTCCTCAGGCTTCTGTTCCTCAGATTTCTTTTAAGCTTCTGTTCCTCAGGCTTTTCCTCGGGCTTCTGTTCCTCAGGCTTCTGTTCCTCAGGCTTCTGTCCAGGCCCACAGCAGAGACTGTGACCCTCAGAGACTCTCAGGACGCATGGGCAGGTGTTGGGGGAGGGTATATGGGGCTGCTGAGTGACAAGCACTCTCTGAGAGAGAGACATCAAGCAATCGAGACATCTCAACTATATAAAGGGACTTTTTATTTCCCCCTTCCAGAGTTATAGTGAAATTTCCAGAAATCTAAAGGAAGGCTATACATAATAAATTCATTTTCCTTATACAGAAATTTACAAATAAGGGCTTAGTTGATCTTTCTAATACCTTGTTATGGTGGTTAATGAGTAACAAGTGTTGATATTTTCATACCAGTTTTGTTTGTTTGTGTGTGTTTTATACGGCGAGATAAGGCACTGAATCGGTAAGCAAGGGACGGAAGCAGATTCAAGTGTTTACAAATGTTGTGAGGGAAACCAGGTAGGCTTGTTCGTGAATCCTGCCAACTTTGTAACTTTGGTTGAATGAGTGAAGATATAACTAATATAGAGCTTGGAAACGTTGGGTTACTTTGTAAAAGCCCCATGTATGTTTGAGTGAAAAGTTAAATTTGGAAAAAACAAAAAACCTGTCAAAGGTGGCTGGCTCTGAAGTTGCATTCAATGTAAATTGTGAATTCTTTGAATACATTTAGAGTCTACTCACTTTAATATACATATGTTGGATGTGTACTTTAAGGAGACACACAGATCACTCCTGGGGCATCCTCCCCGTGCAGCAGAGAGACAGACTTGAAAACAAATCATTATAATAACGTAGGCACTAAACTGAAGGGAGGTATAAGGAAGACGCAGGCGGCAGCCATCCTTCTGTTCTGGAGCATCAGGGAAGGATAGACAGAAGAGGTGAGCTTTCACTTGGATCTGGAAGGGAGAGTGGAAGTCTTACTAGGCTGAAGAGGGGAAGAAATTCCTAGTAGGAGGAAAAACAGAGTTAAAGGCACAGAAATAAGAAAAGATCTATCCAGTTCGGCATGACCAGAGAGCAACAAATGCACGGGAGAAGACAAGAAAGAGATTGCAAATGTACACAGCACTTAGACTGAGAAGTACCTGGCTGCCCTCTATGGAGAAGTTTCCACTTTATTGCAACAAGAATCCAACAGAGATATCACATAAGGAATGCCAAGATAATAGCTTACATTTTAGAGGATTAAGTCTGGTAGCAGGAGGGAGGGTGACTGCGTGTGAATACAGAAATAAGAAGAGGACTTTGAAAAATCCAGTGACAGTATGTCAGCAGACTTCGATTGGGGGAGAACCTCAGGAGGCTGTGATGAGGATCTAGAGGTGAATGTGCTGGAACTGGGGCTCCCAACTGGCTGGGATCAGGAGAGGAGAAGAAATGGGAGGAGAAAAATTCAGGATGATGTCTAGTTTCTGATCCTAAGACACATTTGTTTTGTTTTGTTTTGTTTTTGATAGGGGAGGAAGGGTTGGGGATTCCTAAACTGTTCATTTTGAGCTCGTTGGAATATATATAGTAGTTATATATATGTATATACACACATTTGTGAATTATCAACATTTGAGAGAGCTGGCAGTGAGTGACATTTTTATAGGATTATCATGTAGTTAAGAAGAAAATGGTTTTAAATACTGGGCCATGAGCCAGCCTTTGAAAGACAGGTAGGGAAAAAAAAAAAAGAATTCAGAGAAGGTAGAAAGTTCTGCCCCTGAGATCTTATTCTGATCCCAGGAAAAGCTTTCAAGATGATGTACCAGTATTCCCTAGGCATAATGACTCAAAAGAGAACACTTCATGTGCCAATTAGGAAGGCATTAGTGAATTTTGAGGAGTTTCATCAGATTGGTGGTGCATTGGGGGAGGAGGAGATGGATTCCTTCAGCTGGTAAATGAAAAGGAACTGAGAATGTTAGGTAGTAAAAGGAAAGAACAGGTCAAAAGAAAGTTTCTGTTATGGTTTCTTTGTTAGAATGGGGAAAGATAATGTCCCTGGGTCGGGGGGCGGGGGAGGAGAGATGGGGTGACCAGGCATAGAGATTGGCTGGGTGGGTACAGCAGTAGGACAGGGAAGGAAAGAATTGATAACACTTTAGTGAAAACTTCTTAGATAAGAGAGGGGGAAACGTAACAAAAAAAAACAAGTTGAGAAAATATGAACTAAGTTCCTTCCATTGCACTTCTGAGAGGGAACTATATAGTTCCAGTACTCCTAGTAAACATGCACTGACATAAATCTTAGCATATTACTGGTTGCTCAGGGGTCTACTTATGATCACGAAAATAAAAGGGAGACCGGATCTGTACCACATTCTGTGAGACCACCTTTTGGAAACAACAACCACAGGAAAAAAAAAAAAAAGATTGTGCAATTCCAAGGCAAGATAAATGTCACCTCTTTCTCTTTCTCCCTATGAAACCAGGGCTGGTTTGAGCCAGTCCTAAAGACACCAGTCTCCATTGGACTGCCATATTTTTTCTATGCCCTAATATATCTGCTTTATATGATCTCAGAGATTTCCATCAACTCTAGAACCAAAAAAAGATTAGTCAAAAATGCTAAGCCAAACATATTCTTAGATTTTTCAGTTGGATGTCTGGGGTTCAGGATCACCTCCAGAAGTTCTCTGGACCCCAGAGGGTCCTACATACTGGTTGAGACTGTGGGCAAGACCAGAGTTTCCTGCACCATTTGAATTAGGTGGTTTCTATCTTGCACCTATGGGAAAGAGCTGGAACAAACCCAATCTTTATGATTAAGCAGAAAAGACAACATTTTCCATAAGAATGTAATCTTCTGCATGGTTGGCCACCAGTTATTTTTTGGACAGTCATTTGGTTTCTGTCAAGTTAGCTAATTGTTCTGCTAAATCATCTTTAAGAGCTGACTCGCCTTCTTGAGTTGTTAATACTTGTGAAATTATTTTCCCAAATGAATGAGAATTGAAAGATACACACACACACACACACAAGTTCCCAAACATATAGTGTGTTGAAAGTTGGTCTGTTGCAGAGTAACTCGAATTCTAGGCCTGGGTCCAGGGGTGGAGATGACTGTAACATTCCTCTGAGAACTTAACACTTGGCTGTTAACCGAAAACTAGAAATCCCTAGTCAAATCAGATACTTGAAGCACTGGGCTCTAACATGATGAGGACCTGAAAAAAAGGGGAGAAGGAGAGGGAGAGAATTCATAAAGGTTAATAAGAAAGAAGAAATTATGTGGGAAAGAAAGAAAAAGAATAATTGTGATGTTATTATATTCCTGAGCCAGGTACAGAATTTGTGGGTCATACAGCCCAGTTATCATCATGACATTATGAAGTAATCTCCTACATACTATAATCTGTTTTGGAAATGCTTTCCCCCAGGTGTCTCTTATGGGACATACTGAGGCAAAGAGTTGATCTGTTAAATTACTCTTACTGCTCAAATAGTTGAAGTACTAATTCATCACTCATGACATTAAATTTGTATTTTAACATCATTATAAATTTCACAGGGGTGAATCTTTTCACAACAATGAGTAAAGTGCCTCTTGAAAGGAAATTATGTTAACCTTAGAGTGGATCTTATGGGGCAATTCTTAAAGGACATGGATGCATCTGCTTCTCTCTCGGCTGTTATTAGATATGCACACAAACTGAACCCCAAGTACGCATGGAGAAATCCCTTTGCATTTGCCACACAGATACAAATGATGAGAGGGGAGCAAAATATTAGAGGGTTAGAACAAAACTCAAAGTTCTAGTTCTAAGGTGGTTATGGGGAGCCACTTGCTGCAATGACCAAATGGGGACTTAACCACTGGTCTGCAAAATGAAAAATAATTTAATGGTGAGAACAACCTTATACTATCCCCAGCTAGAAAGGGGTCTTTAACCCTGTTAACAATGCTGTGTTTGCAGGTTTTCATCCATTATCCTTTTGTTAGAACATCCCTGCTAAAACCTAGCTGTTTTATGGATCTCTCTGACCTCTCACAAGAATCCAAGAGAGGAAATGGAGCCAATAAATGCAATCTTGCAGAGGCAATTTAGGGAAAAAAGTCATTATCCTTCTTGGGGTTTTACCATTTCACAGAAGTCATCACCTCATCTCCTGAAGTATTGAGAGATTGTACTGATAAGTCAAAATTTTTATTTTATGTGTTTGTTCTTGGAAAGGCTTATTTCAACAAAAGTTATCCCGAAGAGTCCTGCTTAGTATGATTAACGTCATTACCATTTTAAAATTTGGTCAAATAAACCTAAGTACACACACCTACTATATGTATAGTCTTATATACATATGGAAAGTCATTCTATTTTTCCTCATTTATCCATCAATTAACAAAATGTATGTAATTGGCTATGATCAGAAGAGATGTAACAAAGAACATGACATTGTCAGTCTTTGCTTTCAAGGAGATTAATGTCCAGAGCAGATCATTGTTTAAAAAAAAAAATCACAAAAACAATGATATAATAACAGACAAGAAGAAATGTTACGAAGCAAATGCAAAAGTATGATAGGAGATTAAAACAGTTTTCAAAGGCAGTGGACAGCTTTTCTAAGCAAGTGAAATTCAATTGAAGCCTGAGAGATAAGTGGAATTAGGCAAATTGGGTTGGTTGTGGAAAAATTCAGGCAGAGGAAACAGCAGGTACAAAGGCACTGGGGCCAGAAAGAATGGCCAGCTTTAGAGGCATGTTGCAAAGAGGTCTCTGTGAGGCAAGGAGAGGGAGGGATGAAGCATACTCAGAGAAGGCTGGAGTCAGTCAGGACCTGGCCCTTCAAGGGCATTTGATAGGATTCCGGGAAGCAAAGTTGGCCAGGCTACATTTGCATTTCAAAAAGACTTCTCTGACTTATGTGCCTAAATAACTAGAGGGAACAAGAGTCCAAGTAGAAAAGCTTTACTATGGTCAAGGCCAAGAAAGTATGAAGGTGTGGATTTGGGTGGTAGTTAATGAAGAGGGATAAAAGAAGACTGAAGTCAAAATGACAGGACATGAGGAGGGGTTGGATGCAGAAAAGGTGTCAAAGATGATTGTAGAGTAGGTAATTAGTAATCGATTGATAAAAAAACGGTGATATCAGATATCAGAAGCTTTTTATATTCATTCTACTCTATTTAAATTCATTCTATGCAAAACCAGGGCTTATCAGATGCAAAGCTTGGTGATGGGAATCTAATGGATAGCAAGAGGAAAAAGGTATACAATGGTTACATAACCTCTGTTTTATAAGCTTACATTCAAATATAATGTTTCTCATTCCCAATAATGGAAAGAGAAAAATAACTACATATCCACACACATATATGTACACACACATATAGATGTGTACACACATCTATTCTGTGTATATGTAGGTGTGTATATATATATATATATATATATATATAAATTTGAGGTATATGTATCACATGCACATCTGAATTAAGTACCTGTTGCAAGGGGATTGAGGAAGATAAAGGTAATTAATTAGTGTGGAGGTAGGAAGTGAAACCAAAAAGTTGCCTAGGACTATGTTCTTAAAAGAAATGAAAATGTTTCAAAAACTATCAAGTCTTCTTCTTCTTCAAAAAAAAAAAGATTTTATTTATTTATTTGAAAGGGAAATCACAAGTCAGGAGGAGAGGGAGAAGCGCGCTTTTCCCACACTTCTCCAACATGGGGCTTGATTCCAGGACCCCAGAACCATGACCTGAGCAGAAGGCAGATTCCCAACCAACTGAGCCACCAGGCGCCCTGAAAACTATCGAGTCTTCTATCTCCACCTTACTCCAGAAAAGATTTATGATACTCGCCCTGTTTATCAAGTAGAGTCCATGAAAAGAAATTGGGCACAGCTATATAGTGCATTTTTAATATATGATGTATCCCTACAGTCATATAGGAGAGTAATCTTAATATATTAACAACAGTGATCATCTATGGATACAATTCTTAAAAAATCACATAATATGCATAACAACATAAGTGTAGATTCTACTTAATGTTGTTTGAACCTGACGGTTTTACGTTTTTGTTTTTTTTTCTTAAGATTTTATTTATTTGACAGAGATAGAGACAGCCAGAGAGGGAACACAAGCAGGGGGAATGGGGGAGGGCAGAGCAGGCTTCCTGCTGATCTGGAAGCCCCATGCAGGGTTCGATACCAGGAGTCTGGGATGATGATCTGAGCGGAAGGCAGATGCTTAATGACTGAGCCACTCAGGCACCCAGCTTTATATTTGTTTTTTGGGGGGATTCTAAACTCACAATTTTGTTATCAAGCTGATTCTCTTCATAGCAGACAGACTATGATTAGTTAGCTATTCTGTCAAATATTTGTAATGTAATGGAGGACAGCTTTCTAGTCTTGCCAGGGCATCTCCTGGGTCAGAAGCCCTTTGTTTAACAAACCCAACTTGCATATTGATTCTAATAGTCTAACCAAACACACAGGACAATTGCTCATCTGTAAATTCTTAAGGCTCCTTTCATCACATGTTCCTCACAAGATCGTCTTTGCTTGTTTCAGTTTTGTGTGTATGCCTTTTGATTGCTTATTAATATTTCCTATTCACAGGGAGAGTAGTATCTAAACTCTAAGATAGTATGCACTTGTTGTTTACCATTACTAGAATGGTGCAGAGGCTGGGATATGTTTGCAGTTGCCAGAGGTGAAACTACCATGAAGCTAATAAGCATCAAGATCTCTCACATCCTAGGGTCCTTTAAAGTTCTTGGATTTAAGTTTGTATTTTTAATATTATTGGGTTTTTTCCTTCAAAAATAGCCCCCAAATTTTATGAGCCTCAGGCCCTGGAAAACTTTCCTGGCCCTGCTTTTTATTTGTATTATAATAACTTTGTTTTTATGCCTCTCTCACAGTATTTTAACTTCATGAGAATAGGGACTTTTTTTTAAATTTCTCTACTATCTAGCATTTGGTTCAGTAGGTGATTGAAGACTGAATGAATAAGTCAGGCAGATTTAGTGGTTGTTTTGGAGCCGATTCTGATGAGTGAGATTTTCTTTTGCATTCAAGCATCTTCATTAATGCCAACTGTGTTGCAAAGTTTTTTTTTTTAATTATCTTAAGTTCCTCTATTTTTAGAAAGTTAAAAGTACCTATTTAATTCTAAATTAAATTCTCATTACTGTCAATATACACATAATTTGCAAAAACTACAATCTATCTTCACATGTTAATGTTCTTTCATTTTATTTATTTATTTATTTATTTATTTAATTTCTGGGGAATTAATTAATTTCCAAATGAGAATTACTGAGATAAAGGGCATATTTGGTTAGCTTTGTCGATTCTAAGAGTGCTTTTAAAAGGTAAGCCTCAGCAAAGAAAAATGTTAAGGTACAGGATTGCATTTACTTTAAGCTGTCATTTAATATAAGATCTCCATTTTGTCTTTATTTCTCAAGTTGCTTATTTATAAATTTCCACCCTATTTTTCAGGACTTGACAAATGTTGACAGATTGACATATGTTACTTGAGAGCTAATAAAATCTCAATGATACAGACTCAAGGAGCTAAACAATACATAACAAATTAGGAAAATTATACCATGAAGATATGTCAGCATTCCTAAATTATACAATTCAGGTTCATGTTTTGATCCTCAAGAAAGTAAAAGTATTCTTCTTCCTTTCTCCATCCTTTTTTTTTTCTGATCATTTCTAAGTTTTTAAAAAAGAGAAAAAAAAAAAACTGTACAAAATCATTTGCCACTTCCTGACCATAGAGATGAATAATTTAAGGACAATCTCAAGCTCTTGAAAAATCTTATAAATATTTTAATTATCAAAGAAATGGACTTTTATTTCATTAATCTTTTACCTAATCATAACTAATAGAATAAAATAACCCTCAAAAAATTTACATTAAATAACACAAAGGATAAAGACACATTAAAGCAATGTATCAGTAGAAAACAAAGTTTGTACTTCATCATACATCTTCTGACAATCAGCTGCAACTGACAACTAAAATATGACTCCAGAATCTAAACATAGTCCCAGGAAGCCCTGTCATCCAACTGCCCCTTCATCATCTTTCTTAAATGTTCTTTCAACATTTATCATTGCAATTTTTGTCCTCTTTGTCCTCTCACTCTCTCTCTAGCACATCAAATCAAAAAAGAACAATTATTGTATGCCCACTTATACTCAGCTTCCTCCCTTCATTGCCCCTAGTTCCCTAGGCCAGAGTATTTCCATAGGAATCCTATTACTTCGTGGCCACCATGTTTTACTATAGAGCTCCTGCATTAGCAACAATCTCTTCTGCGGTCCTTCATTCTCACTTTGGGAAAACCGTTCACTAGTATTACAGATTCCTTCAAATGGAAAATTATGACAAAATTGTAGGCTCTTCCATTATCCTCACTGCAAAATTACTGCAATAAGGAATAATCTGTTTGAAAAGTAAAACATCAAGACCCAAAACAAAGCTGACTGATAGTAATTCCATAGGTAAGGGTTTTTACTACTGCCATCCTTTAGTTTGGATAGACCCAAAGCTTTTTATTCCAGGATACATTTTTGCTTTATATTCTTCAATTCTAAAATAATGATGCATTCGATAACATTTATCCATTGTATAAAAAGTCTGTAAAGGGTCTTATACCCTGGGAAAAAGTACCTTTTTTTGAAAGGCCTCCCTTTTTCTGAATTTTGCTGTTCCCTTCTTGTTGAGCAGTGGCCCCTCCTGGGAAAACAGAGCTATTTCAGCCAACATTCAGATTTCATTTTACACTAGACTCTGTGGAATATTACAGTGCTATTCAAGGTTTATTCATACTCTTTCCCCCGATTTTGCTGTTTTTACAGCCTGGCAAAATTTATATTTGGTGTTTGTTGAAGGGTCATCAGAAGATACCTGAACATCAAACTTTTTCAAAATAAATAATGATGGCAATATTGCTAAGGTATCTCTCAGCAGTTCTTATTACCCTGCAGATTAAACAAGAATAAAATTCTTTTTATTTTAGGATGTTTTAAAATGCGTGTTTTTGCCCCCTCCCTTCCCACATATATAGCAAGGGGGCCCTCCAGGTTTCATCTTTATTTAAATGGTGGCAATTACGATATATACCGAGAAGTCTGGAAGCATGGAATACTGCGGTTAGCATGAGCTCCAGGGAATGGTAAATCAGGAGCAAGTCCCTTGTAAGTTGGAGTAAGTAAATTTCACACGTGGTTGTTCATATTCAGCCCTTCCTGACCACAGCGGGAGTCTTTCGCTGCAAATTAGCGTTCTAAGTTAGCCACAGCTGCGATCTAACTAGGAGGATGTGTTCTTTTCACGATTCTGGATCATTCCGTGGTGTGGATTACTCTGGCCTCTAACCTCTGTCCTTTGCAACATTGTGCCAACATTTTTCTTGATTTCACTGCTCCTTAGAATTCTCCACCAGAGGGAGGACAAGGGAAAGAGAAGTAGGTTTTACTCGCAATCCCGAGGAAAGTTAGAATCCGACGAAGCTGGCGTTAATGAATTAAAGTGCTCTAGCCCAACACTACCCCTTCCTGCTTGTTTTCTGCTCGGCAGGAATTGAGTGACTCCCCTCACCCATTCCTCCCCCAGCCATTGCAGTAATTTTATTGTTGATCGCCTTTTAACGCAGGTTTTACCAATTCCTTTGAAAATCAAGTTGTAGTGACAGAGTGCGTTTAGGACACCCTCTCTGAAGAGGCTGGATTATTACTATTTATTTATTTTTAAGAAGCTGACGATGAGAATTATGACAGGCACGTTGTTAGAAACATGAATGCAGGATACACACACATTTCAAGGAGCAAATCTGGGAAGATGGGGCGATCTGTCCATCGTTAGGGTTCCCTGAGCCCTGAGTTGGGGTTCCTGTGTACCTGGAACAGTCTTACACCCCAATTCCCTCGCACTTGGTTTGTCTTTGCCCTACGCGTGCGTGGGACTTTCACTAAGGTAAGAAAGGAACGAACCCACACTCTCCCGGAAAAACAGCAGAAGTTCTTCTCCTTCCCGAGGGTTCCAGAGCCTTAATTGGGGCCGAGGGGCAGGTGTCAAGAGTTCCAGACTTTTTCTCCAACGTCTCTGCGCACTGCTGGGAACGGAGCCCCCCAGGCAGCGGGGGAGAGCGGGGAGCCCCCTGGGTCCCTTCCTCGGTCTTTGAATCTCCCGGGGCCGCTCCGTTCGCTTCCTGCGACAGCGGCGGCGGAGTCTCCGCGCAGCTTCCAGCGACCCCTGTCGGGGCTTCCCGGCAGCCGCGCCGCGCGCCGCCGCCCCCCGCCCGGCCAGGCTCGGGGAGGGAAAGGGGCTGCGCCCGGGAGCTCCGAGCCCAGGCTCCTCCCGGTGGCGTGTCCGCGCCTCGGGGTGGGGGTGTGGTGGGGAAGAGGGAGGGGGCGAGGCAAGGGGAGGGGGAGAAGGAGGCGCCAGTCTCCAACCTGCGGGCGGGAGGTGGGTGGCTGTGGGGCAATTGAAAAAGAGCCGGCGAGGAGTTCCCCAAAACTTGTCGGAACTCCGGGCATACGCGGAGGGCAGGAGCTGAGCGGCGGCGGCTGCCTGGGCGATGGGAGCGCGGGCAGGACGGTGAACGCCTCTCCCTCCTCGGGCTGCGAGCGCGCCGGACGGACGCCACCGCCGGAGCCGACAGCGGCGGGCCCCAGCGCAGCGGGAACCGAGGACTTCCCCGGGCGACAGGAGCAGCCCCGAGAGCGAGGGCGACCGGCTGAAGGAGCGAGCGCCAGTCCCAGGTGGCCCGGACCGCACGCCGCGTCCGCGCCGCTCCCCGCAGGCGACAGGAGACGCCCCCGCGCCGCGCGAGTGCCGCAGCTCGGCCGCGCGCTCTCCCCCTCGAGGGACAAACTTTTCCCAAACCCGATCCAAGCCTTCGGACCAAACTTGTGGCGCGTCGCCTTCTCCGGGAGCGGTCCGCGTAGAGCGTGCGTTTCTCGGGCGAGATGTCCGAGCGCAAAGAAGGCAGAGGCAAGGGGAAGGGCAAGAAGGACCGAGGCTCCGGCAAGAAGCCCGCGCTCCCCGCGGGCGGCCAGAGCCCAGGTGAGTGCGCAGCGCGGCGCGGCTCCCCGATCCTCTTCCTCCTCCTCCGCTGCCGTCGCCTCTCCCTCGGCCGCCCGCGCCCTGCGCTCCAGGCGCCTGGCGCTGCTCCTGGGCGTCCGCCGAGCGGGGAGGTTCTGGCTCTCGGTGGGGCCGCCCCTCACCTGGGCGCGGGGCCTCACCCAGGCGCCCGAACCCCGCGCGTAGGGTTGGGGGCTGCAGCCGCGACCCGCGCCCTCCGAGGGTCCCGGTCGCGTAGCGCTCCGTGGCGTGGCCTTTTCCTAGCGCCCCGCAGCGCCCAGCCCGGGAGCCCGACCGGAGTGCGGGAGTGGAGGCTGGATGCGCGCTCCTTCGGCGCCAGGAGGGCTTTGCACGGGCCCCGGCTGCCCTCTAGCGAGAAAAGCGGGAACGGGTCTCCACTAGGCGTGCTGTGGCGGGTTTGGAAGAGCGGGGTGGTCGTGGGAGAGGCCCGGGGAGCTGGTGCGCGGCGGGGCTTGGGGCGAGCCGTGTGCAGGGTCGCGGTGTGTGCGTACGTGCACCCTGGTTCAGCCCGAGACACTGGACCTCAGGTCAGTTGAGAGGGATTCCTAGAGGTCAGCGAAGCAGATAAAATCTAGCCCAGTGCCAGGAACCAGGTCGGCTCCAAATAAGTTCTCAAACTTTATATTTAGCAGTTCTGTTTTTCGGGACCTCCTTGATAAGTACGGCTAATTTATGTTCCAAGGGGTTCCGAAAAGCAAAGTTTATCTACATTTCTGAACCCAGTTGCTTACTAGTTATATAATAGGATGAAGCGGCAGTTGAGACTTTCTAGAGACAAATCTTGTATTTAATAATCAGAACACGGATGCGATTGACAGTTTCACCTTAGATTTCCCTAAGAGGAGCTGACCCTTTAGATACTGTCTTGAATCGAGCAACAATCCCAAATAAATACTTGCTGATGAAAGAGTGAAGAAGATGCTTAAAAACGGAGAGAGGGGCACCTGGGTGGCTCAGTGGGTTAAAGCCTCTGCCTTGGCTCAGGTCATGATCCCTAGGTCCTGCTCAGCAGGGAACCTACCTTCCCCCTCTTTCTGCCTGCCTCTCTGCCTACTTGTGATCTCTCTCTGTGTCAAATAAATAAATTAAAAAAAAAAAAAAAAGAGGAGAGGGTGAAGTAGAAGGGCTTTTTTTTTTTTTCTGTGTCTCAAATCCCCATTTGTTCATTGATCCAGAACCCTTAAGTCACTTAAAGCATCCCCCAGCACATTTTATAAAGCACTTCTGAAAATTTAATTCACTGGCACTTGGTAATACTGTGGCTTGAGAAGATAAGCAGAAAGATTTGTCTGTTCCTTGTAGGAAGAAAACAAGATTTGCTTAGTCCTCTTATTGGCATCACTGATAGCATTTCAGAACCTGACTTACTGGCAGGGACCTTCCACAGGTTTTGAGCAAAACAGAAATTGAACAAAGAGTAATTGTTTGGCTGCTGACCATTGCTGTGCATGCTTGTATAATAAGATACTGCTGATCAGATTCACCTTATTTACGTCTTGAGGGCACACTGAGATTGTCTTTACTTTTATCCTGTGTTTTGGAGACAAGGTATGAAATGGGGAGCCAAATTAGCAACCTCCGTGAGTGACTTTATCTGCCATCCTTTCAAAAGTCATCATGGTAAATTAAAAAGACCTTGGATGGAATCCAAACTGTAAAGTTGTAGGCATTTGTGGGGACCTTTAGGTGTTCCCCTGTCCTGCCCATGAACTCTGCCTTCAGAAGTTTCCGTGGCCCTCTGTAGGTGGTCTGATGAATTAAGGAGGAGCATTGGTTTGAAGTGGCATCCTTTTTAGGTAACAGGTTTGCATTTTGTCAAGGGTTTATAGCACCAGTGCCTAAGCATAGACATTTCAGATAAGCAGGTAGATTTAAGAGCAAGCAGGCATTTCTGTGTCCTGCAGATCTTATCTGCGAGGTGGGCAACTGTGTTGTGACAACCTAATGTTCTCCCTTGACACTGAGTTCAAGAGCTCCCTCGGTGACTCTCATTCTGCTAGTCTACAGTTGTGATTTCCTCTAGACCACATGGACTGGCGTCTTGAGGTGACTGTTCTCTTTACTGTCTTCTTGAGATGCACTTGGCTCTAGGTTCATTCTCAGTATATTTATCTCCCTTTTCTGTCAGGTAGTCCTCATCTTTGGGAAGGAAACTTTTCCCTCCTTCAGGGAACTTTTCCCACCTCCAGGAAACTTTTCCCACCTCCAGGGTGCCCCAGAGGGGGTAAAAAAATTCTTTAAATCACATAAACCACTTAAGAATATTGATTCTTCAGCTGATTTGGAAAGAATGGCCATCTAGAAACCAGCTCTATGTAAAAGCTCGCTGCATTAATAGTATTGCTTTCAAATCCCGTTTCTTTCCTTGTCATTTTCCTCATAATGGGGCGTGCCAGGGTCCTTGTCCTTATCTCAGGGGAATAAGTAACTGATAGGCGTAATGGCTTGTGGGAGAAACTCACACCCGCTTTTCAACTTTCTTTGCACTCAAGTCCTCAAGGCATCCTCCCAAGAATGACTTCTTGGTGCCATGACTATAGTGTCGCCACTTAACATGCCAGCGGCGATGAGGACCTGAGAGCACACCCAGCTGTTCAGAAGCTCCTATGTTGACGTCCTGTGGTCCCACGTTTCCCCCTTAAAGTGGCCGTGGAAACTGCTGGATGTTGCACATGCAACCACCCAACTTCTCTTTGGATGTTATTACATTACTTCACGACAGTCGAGGGAGATATGATGCTGAGATAACAGCCTCTCAGCCCCGGAGTGCGGTATATCATATGCAGAGGCATAAACACATCTGTCGGAGGGAAATTTTCAGGGGAAAAAGGCTTCTTTAACTTTCCTATGACATGTGTGACTGATATGTGATACATACATGGCTGTGTTGCAGAGCATCTACATTTTTATACAATTAACTGAATATTGAGTTGCACACTATTGGGGCTGCAGATGTTCAACAGAATTATCTATTCCATAATAATGGCTCTAATAGGTCCTAAGCCCTTGGGCTCATTGGTTCCTCTTTGCTCAAAATAAGCAACCTCAGCAAATCCTGGGCTTTGTAACACAGATCCATGTAGTACCAGGGGCCCTGTAATATCCTGGGCCTCCTAGATTCTAGACCTCCCATATCTATCCTCTTCTTCCTGATTTAGCTCAACAAACTTCCTATCGAAGCCCCAATGACAAAACCAGAGTTTTTGTTTTGTTTTGTTTGCTTTTCTATTATGGCTCAGAACTTCCTTTATGAATTTCCATTTGCTGATATGTTTTTCTTCCAAAAAAAACACAAAAGACCCCCCCCTCCTTTTTTAAAATAACCTGGAACAAATTCATTGTCAAGCTAAGCCACATTCTGGAGCTATTGGGTCTCCCTGCAATCTTGGTAGAAGGGGCATTTGTGACTACATGTGAAACTTAGTATAGCAAATGGGGAGCAGTGGTCCGTGTGCTCCCTGCATGACATCATCCACCTGTTTCTTTAAGTGGCTCCCGAGAGTGAAGTGCTTGTAAACATTCTTGGACGTAAAGTGTGCTGTCACTAGCAGGGCGGTGTGTATTTACAGAGCAGGAGGAATGTCCAGTGATCTCTTTCAACCTGGTTACTTCTGGCCAGTGACCTTCTGTAATTACTCAAAACACCAAGTCTTATTTATAGGATGAAGTGGGATTTCTTTTGAAGAACTATTTTGAAGCAGAAAGAGAGGGAGAAACTGGGATCTTATTCTCATACCTACAGAATGATAAAGTAGTAACTGATGGAAGAATGAGGAGAAAAATAAATATATATAAATAACCAGAAAGCATTGAATGAGTATGAAAATAGGGGATACCTTACTTGAAGCAGGGCACTATACTGGAGGCTTTTATATTGGTTTTTTTTTTAATTTTTATTTTTTTAGAAGATTTTATTTACTTATTTGACACAGAGAGAGAGAGAGATCACAAGTAGACAGAGAGGCAGAGAGAGAGGGCGGGGGAAGCAGGCTCCCCGCTGAGCAGAGAGCTTGATGTGGGGCTCCATCCCAGGACCCTGGGATCATGACCTTAGCCGAAGGCAGAGGCTTTAACCCACTGAGCCACCCAGGCACCCTTTTATATTGTTTTAATGAGGGACCTAATATTTATTAAATATCGTAGCATGTTCTAAGAGGTACTTTGTGTATTTTGTTTAGGAAATATAAAAATGCCTTGCTGTCAGACAGCAAGGAACAGGTTGCCTAGTTCTTAGCTCTATTCTATAGCCAGATTGCCTGGGTTTAAATCCTAGTGCTGCTGTTCCTTAATGGTTTTATGAGAAAGTTATTTAATCACTCTATGCCTAAATTTCCTTATTTGTAAAATTTGCACAACATTATTATTATCAAGAAGTTGTTATGAGACTTAAGTGAGATAATCCCTGGAAGCCTTGTAAACAGTGCCCAACACATAGTAAGTGCCCAATAAATGTTAGCTCTGTTTATAAAATGACTTCAGAAACAAATTGTGTTTTTGCAAGGGTATTTGACATCATTTTCAAAATTTGCCTTTTATGGTAAAAAAATAACTCCAAACCAGCTTTAGATTAGAGTGAGTATAAATATTAATATCTACTACCTGTAAATATAGAGAAAAGGGGATATGTCAAATACGATAACTGCACATATGTATGATGAAAATGGTCCTGAATTCAGTCTAAATATTGAAAGTAGAGTGAGGTGCAACATAATTTTATCTCTGGCAGAAAAACGTTGAGGTTTCAAGCTATGAGAAGATTTTGAAACATGACTCCTTTTCTGGCAACACTTAAGAGTTGACGCTCAAACCTCACTTTATTATATAGAATGTATAATCTTCTCTTTGGGGACCAGTACAAATCGCAGCATTTGAAAAGGAAAGTGTGTATGAACATTTTCTTTGTTATCTTTTTATCAAATGTAACAGCCTCTCGCCAGCAAAGAGCCCAGAATTGAGTGCAGGTGTTTCTATATATATATATATATATAAGTAATGGACATGGGAAATCTGTACTTCTCACAGTCTGCTTTCTCCCCTCCTCACCAGAATAGTTGTATGTAGTGTTTAAGTTCCAGGAGTGTGATGCTTCCCAAATCAGCACTTTATTAACATTCTCGAAGTAACACGTTAAGTTTGGCGTTAACCAAGTCCTGAGAGTTTATCATGTTCTGTTAGGACAGAAGAAAACAAAGTGAATGTCAGTATTTGGGGTGAGTGATTTTATTTGCTCAAAGAGACAAGTAAATGGACTTCTCATATTTTAGTTAACCCTAGGGCTACCCTAGGGTTTCCCTTCATAAACAGAAAATACAAAAAAATTATGTCAGGTACTATTGGCCTAAATACTGGTTCATTTTAACCAGAGGAAAATATGCTTATAAGACACATAAAAATGAAATTTCCCCAGAGGCACAAGTGATGTTTTGGACCCACCCTAATCTACACATTCTAATCATAATCCTGTGTATGTGTCCTTGTATGAATTTTAATAGATTCTTTAAAAAGTGAGCTACCAAAATGCCAATAGATGTCAGTCTTTGTTGCTTTAGAAAAAGTAAGGTGTTAGGGGAAAGAAAAAAAGAGCTTAATTTGTTCTCAGTTTTAATAAGCTAAAGCTGGCTGCTCTGAGAAGTTTGATTAAGTATTAGGACCCTGGATAAACTTGTGTGCTTACACTTTGTTAAAGAAAATGTCGTATTTTCACATTCCGCTCTTCTAACTATTAAAAGATGCCTCTGCAATAAATTCCTGAAAGAATTCAGAATGTAGGCTGAAAATACACGAATCAGCACATTTTTTTTTTCTGTTTTAAAACGACACGATTGTTCCAGAATGTTACGTCTTGTATTTCTTTTGCATTATTCAAACTAGAGCTTAATTATGCATTCGTATTATGTCACCTTAAGATTGAACACGTACATTTTCAAGTCCAGCTCAAGCAAGGTCTGTGGGCTGCGGCCCCTGGAAGGAAATGACCAGAATTTTCTTTCTTCTTTTGCCGCTGTCACCTTCCTGTGGCCTCCAGAGGGTGCTCCAGGAGCATCACACTGCTATTCCCCAAAGAATGTCTCCTTTTTGCTTTTCTTGAGTTACTTTGATATTCTGGGCAATCTGTGGGGAAGAGAAGGGCCCTGAATTCCTCCTAGTGAGCTGCCTCAACTGGCATTTGTTTTCCCGTGAGACCAAAGAGCCTGAATTCACAAGGAACTCTGAATGGGAACATTCGGGTACATCCTTCCGATGGTGATGATGCCATTGTCACTTGCAGGGGATGTCTGTGAAATTAACATTCACCAGCACTTGTGCCTCGGAGAACCTAGTATCTCACAAGCCCCTTTCAGTTACCCCTTACAGCATTTCCTTTGGAATAAGTTCGGAGCCATCAAAGTGATTTAGTCATATTTAAAAGCCTCCCC
>ML107278.1:90094-110432 GCA_003697995.1 Taxidea taxus jeffersonii
AAATAAATAAATAGTTCCCTATGGCAATAGAAAAATAATATGTGAAAACATCAAAATTGAACAAAGGATTTTTACTGACACATTTGCTCTTATTTCTTCACACTGTTTCCTCAGCTCCTAACTAAAGTTGTTTAAGAAGCCTGCTGTGATTGAGGTACACATTTTTGAGAATGGGTATGAAAGATTACATCCGTTGGATCATGGGCTAATGTTGTAACATGGTCACCTAGTCCCTGTTCCTTGCTCACGCTTGATCCCACCCAGCATGGGTCATCTTCAATTGTATTCCCCTCCTGCCCTTTTGAGGTGTAGTAGTACTGTTGATCGTGTTTCTTAAACAAGACAGGTATTATTGGGGCACCTGGGTGGCTTAGTTGTTTAAGTGGCCAACTTTTGAATTCGTTTTGGGTCGTAATTATATGAGATCGAGCCCTGTGTTGGGCTCCATGCTCACTGTGGAGCCTGCTTAAGATTCGCTCTCCCTCTCTTTCCCCATGTGCATGCATGTGCACTCTTTAAAAAAAAAAAAAAAAGTAATTACTAATGGGAAGTAGCCTTTGCTCAGCCAGTGTCCCAAACCTTTCATTCCCCAGCTTCATCAGGCAGACAGCTGGCTCCTTGGGCAGCTGTTGAGTTTTAGTTTCAATGATGTGAGAGTCAGGGAATGTTTTATTAGGTTGAACCACATGCACTGGTCACTTTTGTAGATTATACATGACTGACTATTGTTAGTGTCGTATAGTTTGATATTTGGCTTCTCTTTAGTTGTTTGGCTTTATGCTTTATGTGTGATTTTAAATAACATAGTAATGACAACTTCGAAAGAATCCTTCAAAATCGGTAATTTAAAAAGTTTAGAAATAATATATAAAGGAGTCCAGGCTAGGAAATCATTGAACCAGTGGCATTTTTCTCCAGTACATAGATCAGGTCATATGATATCCATAAAGAGTGAATTCAGCATAAAGTCCCAGTGTCAGGGCAACTAGCATTTCCCCTTGGAGAGAAGCATAGCACGTTTCTACCATGACGTAGAACTTTTTATTTGACCTGTTAGAAAACTCTTATCTTGCTTTCTCTTACCCACGCTATTTCTACAGAGATTATAGAGATGTGAGGAGGAAATACTAGTGAGTGGGAAATAATTTTATGAGCCACTAGTGAGTGGCTTTATTTTATGAGCTAATATGACAACAAAAATCTTTGCTCAGCCTCATAGTACTACAGCAGCACAATTTTTCTAGTATTTTAAGTAACTGAATTTTATTGTCAAGTGGAAATGCATCTCATTATGAGTGGCCTATATTGCTTTATAAGTAAGGTTAATTTTAGATAAAGCCGGTTTTTTAGGAGTGTGTATATTTGTGTTTGTGACTGTAAGGCATCTGTTTGTTATATATAACCTCGTAGTTGTAGAGACAAATTGCAATTTTAAAGGTTATGGCAGCTCCTTAGCTATTCCGTCGTGAATCTAAAACCAATCTTTAAAAGGAAATGTCTAAATTCCAATTTGGAATGATTTTTTTTTCCAGAACACATAAATCTTACAAATATAGTGAAATGTTTTGCATACCGAATGTCTTAAACTTAAGGACTCCAGAATTGAAACTTGAAATTCCTACACATTTTGTGTTTTTTTTTCAAAACATAGAATTCAACCTTACATAAAAAGTTTCAATACTAATTATACATAGAAACATTTTCTCTATTAATGCCCTAAGGTTTTATAACTTAAAGTTTATTTTTCAGCTGTGAAGTAGGCCATTTATTCAGGAATTTTCATTCATATATAATAGCAATTATAGCTATAATCAGCAATAATTGATTAAGAAATGCATCCAAAAATCAAAGAAGAAAAAGTGAGGGAGATAGTCAACAAATATTTAAAGGAAAACAAATGTTCATGAGAGGAGGGCTTTCTTCTGTGGAGATAAATGTATGTGTTGCTATTTAATGTTTAGAAATAGGCGCTTTGTGATTCGAATGTTTTCTGTCCTTAAGTTTATCAGGACCTAGAAGGGTTTCTGGTTGTCCTTGAACTTGTCTCTTCTCCCCTCTCTGCATCTTATTCCTCAGACTTTCTGTCCTATCGAAGGACAATTTCAGAAGAGGATTTGTAACTTATTCTAATAGTAGTTGATGTAAAGTCAGCTTGAAGATAAAGGGAAGTCATTTCGGACACAGCACACTAGTTTTCTGGCTACCATGGGCACATTTGTATTATGTTTCACATGCTTTAGTACATGAAAAAGGCTGTTTTTTTGGACCTTCCCTTCTCCCTTCCTTCCCTCTCAAACTTGGAAAGTGTACTTTACAGTTACGAGTTTGAGTTTATACTATGTTAAGGGTTACGGATTTTTAAATGAAAGGGTTGTTTTGTGTTTGTGTTGTATATTCATGTAACATGCGAATATATAGCAAAGGTGTTTTGGGATGGAGGCCAATGTCATACCCATTTGTAACTTCAGTTGGGGTTGAGCCGCGCCTAAAACACGGACCTATATAGCCAGTGTTTAAGTGAAACCCAAATGAACATTTTAAGTCATCATTTTGATGCTTCTTTGTCTTCTCTCCAAACCCACTGGCGTGAGAACGTACAAAGGAGGGATGGTATCTGCACTTTTATATTCCACAGGGAATGGGATGAAACAAAATCCCGCCAAAAAGGATACACCTGGGGCCAAGCCACCTTGGGTGCGGCCCACTCCTGCCCCTCGGATCCAGCCTTCCCTAAACCAAACCATATCCTGCCTTTGGGTAGCACTCCAGAACTGAGCAGCATTTTGCGTCCTCCAAAAATTATCTGGCTGTTCACCTCAAAAGTAAAAATCCCTTTTCTGAGGTGTGGCCACTAAGAAGAAACATTCGCTCTGTTGTTTTTTTCCTAACTAGCGGGCCAAAGGAGAATTCCTATGTTTAAAGATAGTGCGGCTCAGAATATAGCAGCAGGAGAATTTGACTGAGCAGCACCAGGCAGGGATTTCTGGAACACCTAAGTAGTAGCCTGGCTTTCGGGAGTGCTGCCTTCCTCCTGTGGTGGAGAGGCGCTGCTCTGGTTCCCTCAGAGCACGGCTGAAAGGAAGGCTGCGGTCTGTGCTCTCCCTGTGCCCATGTGAGCCCAGACGGTTCGGCTTCCCCCTCGTGGAACCTGGACGGTGACTGAAGCTTTTAAGCCTTACTTTCCATGTGTACACAGTTTGGGAAATTGTGTGTAATTCGTGTGGTCCTTCTGAGGAATAGTATTTGGGATTGTGCTGGGAACCAAGTAAGGACGAAATGATTTACTGGGTTTGAATGTTAATAAAAATCTAAGTATTTTTTTCCGTGTTCGTTCACCTAACGGTATCTTCTTGTTTGTGCATCTGTGTCAGTGTTGTCTGAATTTTAAGCCCTCGGAGGACAACTTGAAAAATTCAGGCTGTGCGTCTTTTCACGGGGTCTTATACACAGGCTCTTGTAAATAGTTACCACGTTGTTGATGGTACCTATCAAGTATTTATTTGGTATAGATTCTATAGCTTTGGACCGTTGGTGAGAGATGCCAAATCCATAATACATTCATAAAAAGATGAGCAGAGGGGCGCCTGGGTGGCTCAGTGGGTTAAGCCTCTGCCTTCAGCTTGGGTCTTGGTCTCAAGGTCCTGGGATCGAGCCCCATGTAGGGCTCTCTGCTCGGTGGGGAGCCTGCTTCCCCCCTCTCTCTGCCTGCCTTTCTGCATACTTGTGATCTCTCTCTCTCTCTCTCTCTCTCTGAAATAAATAAAATATTAAAAAAAAAAAGATGAGCAGATATTCTTAACTGAGGTTTAACTTCAACTTTGACCTATAAATTTTTGGAGAATAGAGGAATACTAGCAGTGATATTTTAATGGATTGGTACAATAATAGGTTATGGGCACTTGAATTTTAAATAATAGACACACACCCTTACTCTTTTAAAATATATGACAATTAGTACTTTAGATCTAACATTTCCCTTCCTATCTCTTATGACTTGATGGGCAAGGGTAACTTGTATTACCTAGTAGAGTGCTTTGCAAATGAATATTTATAGGGTAAGTGAGTGAGAATCGTTTTTCTCTATATGTTTGTTAACTCTTGTGGTTCTTGAGCTAAGGGATAGATAATTGTAGTGATTGATAATTGATTTAACTAGAGCGCATTGTTTTAGAAGGTGTACTAAGCTCATTGTCTCACTACATTTTTCATTTGTATATTAAGTTGACATTATTTGTGTATATATCAAACTTGCTTTTATATTCTTCTGGTGTTTTCTGTCCTCTCTGCCAGCACAGTGACAGTATTTGCATTAAGCACGGTATTTCACTCTTGAAAATTGTAGTATTCTCTATATTCTCCACTGTATCTTTAAATAAAACAGGGAGCCTGCGGTGAAGCCCGTGAAGAGGTAGATTTTTATCAACAGTTATAATAGCGGTAATACTAAAAATAATTGTCATCTCTTTCTGAGAAAAATATTGAAGACTGGTATATTGTCCCAGAAAAATTAGTTCAAATACAGAAAATAGATTGTGATTATAATTTGTTTTAGTGAGGTCACCTTGCTTTATACCGGGAATCTTCCCTGGGGGGTGGTGGGAGGGAACAGCTCATGCATTATCCATTTTGGGAAAGAGTTATATATACAGGAATTATGGAAATGAGCTAGTGGGTTTGTCAAGAGAAACCAATTATTTGAATACTGGGTTGAATGGAAAATGAAATACATAATTTTCCATATATTAAATTGGATAGAAATGGGAGACGTATGTCTTAAGGGTTGTGTTTTATTTTTGTTATTTTTTTACATGTCAACTGTATTGTGTGTTCTCAGTTGCCCTTGACCTGACAGGAAAGGAAAACCTCAATAGAAATAAGTATTTTATATTTTTGTATCTGGAAAGCAACATTAGAATTTTTACAAAATGTGTACATTATTCACACCCCACGGAAAAGGGCTAGGGTCCACTTCAAGAAGGCAGAGAAGACAAAGGCCGTTCATTATCTTTCCTTGGGAATCAACAATAGAAAGAGTGTAGTCCCCAAGACCTCTATGCATTTATTCTTTTCTCAGATCAAATCTACACAAGACTCCTTCTACCAAGAGAGCCTCTAAGTTGGAACATGCATGGTGAAAAAAATGTCACCCCTTATGATATTGCACTGAATATAGAATAAATATTCACAAAACTTTAAAAGCTCAGTGAAAGCTTTTCACATCCGATTTTGGTGACCGCGGTCACACTCTGCAAGGTGAAGACATGCTTCACTGCTTCCCTCCACCCTCCACTGAAGGTCAGGTTTCCTTCATTCTACCTCTTGCAGTTGTGAGGAAAAGGCAGAACACGGCCATCTTGCTGCTCTGCCCCGCATGCAGCATGTGGGAATAAAGCTCCTGGGAGCCAGAGGGGCGGCAGCAACTGTCTTAGGGGACGTGCAGCGAGACATGCCTGTTGGGAGAACGTCAAGGCGCCTCTGCCTTCCGACACCAGAGGATTCCATCCATGACAGAGGCCGCTGCGAAAGATCTCAGTGCCCTTTTGTCATTTTAGATACGTGATTTTACAAAGTTACTACTGACCTTAACATAGATGCCCTTCTGGGATTTGTTTCTGTGAAACGTATCAGCAGCTGGATGGCACAGTGCCCGAATAATAAGTTACAGTTGCATCCCAAGAACAACTTATTCATCCCTGCTGGTGGTACAGCTCTCCCGTTAACCGAGAGAAATAACTCTTTGGGAGATCCACAGTGTTTTGCTAGTATTGGTGTGTCAACTCCCTGTAAAACAGAAAAGAATAGGGCGCCTGGGCGGCCCAGTGGGTTAAGCCTCTGCCTTCTGCTCAGGTCATGGTCTCAGGGTCCTGAGATCCAGCAGGGAGCCTGCTTCCCCCTCTCTCCCTGCCTGCCTCTCTGCCTACTTGTGACCTCTCTCTCTCTCTGTCAAATAAATAAATAAAATCTTAAAAAAAAAAAAAAAAACAGAGAAAAAATATTTCCTGTTCAGAATTTACAAGCATCTAGTTTTGGTTTATGAATACAGCAGTTTTGTGTTGAGAACTCCCTGGAGAAATTAAATGAATAATGGTCATCCTTAGAATTGTCTTTTGTTTCACGGTACATTTGTAACTAAAAGCCTCTTCTTTAAGTAATGATGGTGGTTTCATGGAAGAAAGTCACTCTATTTCTGGTCACCCGGAGAAATAAGAAATGGAAAATATGTATACGGATCTACATACCCAAGGTTCTAAGTACTAAATTTGCATGTTGCCTAAATAGGTAGTTTTGTGCTTTCTCTGGGTATATACTTGCTTTTTAATTACTTTCAAAAGGTATGAAGTAATTATACTTAAAATTTACTAGAACCATCTTTTCTTTGTTTATTTATTTATTTGACAGAGAGAGAGAGCACAAGCAGGGGGAGTGGCAGGCAGAGGCAGACTTCCCACTGAGCAGGGAGCCCGATGTGGGACTCCATCCCAAGACCCTGGGATCATGACCTGAGCCAAAGGCAGACACTTAACCAATTGAGCCACCCAGGATCCCCTGGAACTTTTAAATGATCAGATAAGTTTGCTTTTTATAAGCTTGCTTTTGTGATTATTAGTCCTATAGATATATTTCAGGAGTGAATATAAATGCAGAGCCAGTAAACTGTAAGGATATCAACATATGTGTATAAACAGGTAACTTTCTATATTCTATCACCTTATTGTCTATAATATAGTCAACATGCTTTTGAATATTTTATTTCCCTGAATATTTTATTATCTTCGAATATTTATGTTTGCTTGCAGGACAGAGGTCAAAGCAATCTCAGTTCTATTTTGAGCGTTTTATTTTGTTATTCATATGTTTTAATTTTGAGAAAATAAAGCACTGTTTTTATCCAGATGATTTTTAATTGAGTGGTCACAGATGCACATTTTAGCATTTCACATCTTTAGACCATAAACCCCATAAGATCACATCAGTCTTGTGCATTATCATATCACCACAGACCAGCACAGTGCTGGAAGCATAGTGGTTGTTCTTAAGAATTTATGCAGTGAGGGACGCCTGGGTGGCTCAGTAGGTTAAGCGGCTGCCTTCGGCTCAGGTCATGATCCCAGCGTCCTGGGATCGAGTCCCACATTGGGCTCCTTGCTCTGCAGGGAGCCTGCTTCTCCCTCTGCCTCTGCCTACCACTCTGTCTGCCTGTGTTCGTGCTCTCTCTCTAATAAATAAATAAAATCTTAAAAAAAAAAAAAAAAGAATTTATGTAGTGATTGAGGGGCGCCTGGGTGGCTCAGGGGGTTGAGCCTCTGCCTTCAGCTCTGGTCCTGGGATCGAGCTCCACATTGGGCTTTCTGCTTGGCAGGGAGCCTGCTTACCCCTCTCTCTCTGCCTGCCTCTGCCTAATTGTGATCTCTCTCTCTCTATCAAATAAATGGGATAAAATCTTAAAAAAACATTTATGCAGTGATTGAATGAATGAGGCCCTATTGCTCATTTGCCTAAAACGATGAGTTGCGGATGAGTTTATGGATAGCAGCTTAATTATTATGTTACTATCAGTCAAGAAGAAAGTATGAGTGCAAATAAATGATAACATTTATTCATGGATTTGTTCCTAAATTGACTATTCGTTATTTTTCTGGTTTAAATTTGCATGATTTATTTTAAAGCTCTCAGTCAGTAGTAATCAGTGCTTAAATTATTCGGACTAGTGAATAGAAATTAGAGGTTTGTTCAGTCTACAATTCTTGCTAATCTAAAATGTTTTGGTTCTCTTTTAAGTGCATAACAGGCAGTGAAGAAATTAAGTAAGCTAATGCAGTTTCAGGAGTTAATATTAGTAAATACTCAGGCTAATGCCTGGATCATCATGCTTGCTATGTTAAGAGTTCACGATGTAAATAAATAACCGTCGCTCCTGGTAAACAATGAAAATAATCTTCAACAAAATTAGTACTGGCTAAACAGCCAAATCTTAAATATGACTAACTTAGTCCTGGGGAAAATCGTAGGCTATTAGAACTGAAAAAGTTATTTTAGAGGTCATCTGCTTGACTCACATCTTTTTCCATGAGGAAAACCACAAGGTCCAACAGGAACCTCTGTCCGGGCATTAGAACCAGGGCATCCAGACTTCAGGGGAGCGATTTTAATTATTAGGGTGCCATACTCTGAAATCTAAAATTGGCCCCGTCTGTGAATTCAGCCACACTTTTATAGTGCTTTGGATGTCATTATGCTTCTGGAGAAGAAAGATTTCTGTGACATCGAATAGCAGCTTGGGTCCATCAAGGGCATGATTTTAATTATTTTGAGGCTAAATAAATCAGCCAGACCTTTGCATCTATTTGTTCCTTGTTACGGTAACTTGTACCCAAGTGGGTTCAATAAATATTGACTGACAAGATGAACAGTGAAGTAAGTCGTCCTAATGTCATGATATGGAAGAGAAGGGGGGTGTGTGTGGCTGTGTGCAGGTATGGGTGTGAGCTGTCTCCCTGCTCTGTAACTTGGCTAGCTCGAACGTCGGAATCCGAGAGGGCCTATCAGCAAGAAGGATTTCTGTGGGCCCTCTGGATCCTCTTTGTAGAAATGATCTACCTGCAGAAAAAGAACTGTGAACACCTGTGCCTTGACAGCTGCTCTGAGACCAAGTCCCTCACTTGCATCTGTGAGCCGCTGACCACTGATCACAGTGACATTTTATCACTAACAACCTGAATTCTCTCTGACCCAGAGACCTAGGGGTCAAAGGTCTCTTGGTGCATTATTAAATTGCCAGAGTGGCAGTTCAATTAGCATTAGGAGGTTTATTTATATTTATTTATTTAACTTGTTTGGAGGGGCAGAGGAGGAATGAGAGATGTCTGTGCTACTGTTTCCATCTTATAGGATTATTATTTAATAGCAACCTTTATCTGTAGGATTTGGGTGGCTCCTAAAAGAAAGGAAGGTCCCAAAGACTTAACACATCATGTTTTTCATCTGGGCTTGGCATGGAGTGTCCTCAAAGTTACTGGGAACGGCCTTTAAGCTGGAGCTTCACAGAAAAGTGACACCATTCAGGTTAGAGTAGGGAGGAGCTCTGCCTCGAGCCTTTGAGGGTGGTAGAAACTCACAGTTTGCTGATTCATATTCTCACATTAATAAGGGACTTAAATAGCGGCTAGACAGGGACTGAAGAGTTCATCTGGAACCCATCCCAGGCACTGGGAGGACAGACATCGGCTGATTCCCAGCCAGTGGCGGATTGAAAGGCTCTTCTGGGTTGTAAGCAGGAGGTACTCCTGGGCCAGAGCTCAGAGGGCTGGAGGTGAAGCCTGGCTTCATTGTGTGTGTGTGTGTGTGTGCCTCTAACCTGTTTAGTAAGCATTCATCTCCTGGGGGGAAGGGGTAGGTGGGAGCCATGCTGGAGGAACACAGTGTGCTGGTGTGGAAAGGGCACTGTTCAGGCAGGCAGGCCATCAAGAAAAAGGAGCATTAAACTCCCATGTTGGGGCCCTCACTTAAAGTGCCTGGGCCTTTCGGCTCAGGTCATGATCCCAGAGTCCTGGGTTCGAGCCCCACATCGGGCTCCATGCCCTCTGCGTGCTCCTCCCCCTGCTGTGTTTTCTCTTTCTCTCTTTCTCTCTGTCAAATAAATAAGTTAAAAAGAAATCTCTAAAATGGCTGAGCTTGTTAGCCTTGTCTGATAATTAAGAAGGTAGATTTAGATGAGGGGTAAAACATTTAGATGTAAAAGCAAACCAAAGTCTGTATTTTATGAAGTCAGTGGTCCCTACAAGGCTGTCCTACAAAATTTTGTGTAATACTCTCCTGGTAAATTTTTACTCAGAGGACTTAGTAGTGACTACTTTTTTGGAAATCCTAAGGTATTTGAAGAAATCATGCCTTGTGAGGTCTAGGCAAGTAACAAATCGGTTGTATGTAGCAAACAGTTTATCTTCTGTAGGATTTTCGACAGACGAGCTAACAATGTGGTTAATGTATCTGGCAAACACCGAGATTTGTTTAGGTATATGATCATTTAGGGAAAATGTAGGACATGATAAATATATTTATAAATTGCTAGTACAGAAGCTATGACTATAATTCATATAAGAATATGAATTCTTAATAGAAACTGGGTATTGGCTGTGAATGTGATATCAGATTTTCCCAATGCAGTGGTTCCTTAAAAGCACAGGATACAGAGTTGTGGTACTTAATGTGTACCGAGGACCCAAAGCGTGTGAAGCAGTCAAAAAGAAGAAGAAAAAAAAACCTAGACACAGCCCTTTTTAAAAAATTAGTTTATTTCCTTGAGGGAGAATGTGTCTGTGTGCAGGAGTGGGAGGAGGGGCAGAGGGAGAGGGTCTCCAGCAGACTCCCTGCTGAGCACGGAGACCTACTCAGCTCAACCCCCCCAACCCTGAGATAGGATCTGAGCCAGAATCAAGAGTCAGATGCTCAACCGATTGAGCCACTCGAGCGCTCCAAACTAGACACAGCTTTTGAGAAATCCTTGGCATATTTGCTTTAAAAAATTATAAAATTCTGTAAATTTTTTTTTAAGATTTTATTTATTTGACAGAGATCACAAGTAGGCAGAGAGGCAGGCAGAGAGGAGGAAGCAGGCCCCATGCAGAGCAAAGAGCCCGATGCGGGGCTCGATCCCAGGACCCTGGGATCATGACCTGAGCCCAAGGCAGAGGCTTTAACCCACTGAGCCACCCAGCCGCCCCCAAAATTATAAAATTCTATAACTTATTTTCACTGGCTTATGTTTTTTTCAAATTTAGTTTTGGCTTTTCTCTACCATTAACTTTTGATATAAGATACTTCCTTTTACTTTCTACAGGCTATAGGCTCTGTGTATTTTCCAGAGATGCTGTTCTACACTAACGTTCTCAAGAAGTGTCTTTTAGGGGTTCCTGGGTGGCTCAGTCTTTGGGCGGCTGCCTTTGGCTCAGGTCGTGATTCCAGGGTCCTGGGATCGAGCCCCACATCGGGCTCCCTGCTCGGCTGGAGGCCTGCTTCTCCCTCTCCCACTCCCCCTGCTTGTGTTCCTTTCCTCACTGTGTCTCTCTCTCTGTCACATAAATAAAATCTTAAAAAAAAAAAAAAAAAAAGAAATGTCTTTTAACCATGTTGATCTTCTTAAAAGAAAGATCATAATACTAAGTTAATTTATTAGACCGTGGTTTTTTTTTTTTTTCTGTGTAGTTAGCCTGAAATTTTATCAAGCTATTAATTGAAAGGATACCTCTTAAAACTTTCATTACTAAGATTCCCAAATGTATCTGTTCTCCTCTTAGTCAAGCAAGTATTTACTAGGAAAGTAGCAGGCTGCTTTGTAAATGAAGTGGATTAAGCTGCCATGTTTGTACTGGGATCCTGTATGGGAAGTCATTTTGATTGCCTTTTTAATATCCAAATCACCGAGGCCCAAGCTCCAGGACATGCAGTGCATTCTGCCACTTTGCAATTATCCGTAAAGTTTTATCGACAAGGTATAACATACAAGTGAAAAATCTGAGAATTATGTGAATGAACTTTTTTTCTCAAAATCTTCACCCAGAAGAAGAAATAGTGAGCAGGCAGCCTCCAGGTGCTTCATCAGTGGACTCGAGATCTATTTAAGTGTGTCATCTCGAGGTTCATTTATTACCAGGAAAGAATCGATTCCACTTACTCTTCTCTTTTTCTGTGGCACAGCTCCAGGAAGGTATTTTCATTGATTGGTGGGAAGATTTTAACACAGACAAAACTTATAAGCCGAGCGCCCATTATTTCTAGTACAGTGGCTTTACCACATTATTGGATAATAAAGCTAAAAGCTGCCAAATGTTTCAGAATTAGTTTCAGAAATTTACATCCTCTTTGTTCCCATTACCTTGAGAAAGAGTTCAGAGAAAGGGCTTAGTCAGCATGCAATTATCGTATTAGATAAAATATACAGTTTGCTCTGAAACCAAGATGCAACTAGTTGTCTGTACTTTAGTCAATTGAGAACTGCCGAGAAGTTAGTTGTCACTTTAAGTGCCACTTCTCTGAAGATAATCTGCTTTCTTCTCTGGATGCTTTTAAGATTTTCTCTCTCTGTCTTTTCTTTCTTTTCCAGTTGCACTGTGATGTACTTAGGTATGGATTCCTTTATTATCCTGCTCAGTATTCCTTGGGGTTCCTGAACCCATGCATTTGCTTTATCCTGGGACATCCTCACCCGTATCTTTTCAAAGATGCCCTCTACCCATTTCCTTCCCTCTTGGAACGAACATACATACTTACATACATACATAGTTACATATATTTATTTATTTAAGATTTCATTTATTCATTTGACAGAGAGACACAGCGAGAGAGGGAACGCAAGCACGAGAGTAGAAGAGGGAGAAGCAGGCTTCCCGCAGAGCAGGGAGCCCGATGTGGGGCTTGATTCCAGGACCCTGGGATCATGACCTGAACCAAAGGCAGATGCTTAACTGACCGAGCCATCCAGGCACCCCCTCCTGGAACTTTTATACTTAGAAGTGTGTTGGAACTTCTCCCTCTCGTGACCCAGTTCTGTTTTCCTCTCCTTCAGACCTCCCAACACTTGTCCCCCTCTGCTGTTGTTTCTCCTCGCCCATCTTCTGCTTCGCTTACTGTCCCTTCTGCTGTGGACAGTCTGCTATGAAGACTGTCCACGCAGCTTTTCATTTTAATTCTTGTTTTATTTATAGCTGTTTGATTTGGTCCATTTTCAAATCTTCTCTGCTGCATTTTATATTTTCCTGGTCCCGAAAGATAATTTCAAGTTTGCTGTTTGTTTCTTTTAGCAGGGTAAGCATACTTGTTTCATAATTTGTATGTGGGGATTTCAGTATATGCTGGTTCTCACCCAATGCCTTGTTCCTTTCTGTGCTTGGTTATCTCTAATTCTGTGCTGTTCCTGCTTAGGAAAAGTGATCTGTGGCATTTCTCAAGGCATAGGATGAAAGGGCACCCATGCTTGCTAAGGAGGTTTGTGCTTGTTCCTACTGGATACCCAGGACCCTACCAAGTTCATGGCCTGAGTTCCAAGGCCCATTGCTCTGCTTGCCTGGGCTTCAAGAACCTGTCTTTAGATTCAGCCTTCCCCTCGAGCTTCACTCAGGGTCAAGACAATGTCCCTCAGTTCTCTGGTGAGAAAGGGGGTAGGTTTTATTCTGGTTACCTGTAGGTATAGATTTTGTGGGGTTCTCTGTAAGTATAACCACTTGGAGTCCCAGACTAGTAGGAAGCGGATTTACCATAAGATTCTCCACTTCGGGCAGGCCCTGGGACCTTCAGTGTCATTCCCTTCCTCCGGATGGACAAATGTTCTTAAAGGAAATTGGGGTTGTGTTTTGCTTATGTTTCCGGGTTCAAGATTTTCTTCAGAATTTGTCTTGAAAATTCCCTATTTTGTCAAGCTGTTTGAAGATAATTTTATTAAAATTAACTTACCATTTTCAGTTGTTTGCAGCAGAGGGTTTGTTCCAAAAAATTTACCCTCCGTTTCCTGCAAGAGAATGGGAAGAGAAGCCGTTAGTTAATAAGAAACTAAAAACCTCGGGGCAATATTAATGACTTCCAGGAGATGTGTTGACCTGAAGAGTACTTGGGGTAGGGGTTTTCAGAAGGTAACATTTTGCAGATGAATTGACCAGCTTTGTTTACCTTTAGGATCTAAGCAAGCTTATATCTGGTTAATTTTGAGTTAATTGAAATGCCTCAAGTGGAGGTAGGAATTGGCTTTATGAACCAAAAGGTTGGTGGATCGGTCCTGAAAATGTCAATGAAATAAGTGATAATGTGGCCCAACACATCATCGGACAAGGGCTAAATCTCACTGAATGCAGTTGCTGTGGCTACTTCCCTGTTTATAAAGAGAAGGGGCAAGACACTGCCAGTGCAAGGAGTCAGATTTAAACAAAACAAAAAGAAACAACAACTTTCTGGTGTGATATCCGTAGTAAGAGAAAAACGACGGAAGGTAGATGACTTGACCAAGATCCCAGAGTAAAGCCACCCAGTGTCTCTGTAGTTCGGCCTGAAGCTTCACTTTCTGCCTTCCCTGGGACTTAAAACCTTCACGTGGGGCACCTGGGTGGCTCCGTGGGTTAAGCCTCTGCCTTCGGCTCAGGTCATGATCTCAAGGTCCTGGGATCGAGCCCCACATTGGGCTTTCTGCTCGGCGGGGGGCCTGCTTACCTTCCTCTCTCTCTGCCTGCCTCTCTGCCTACTTGTATCTCTGTCAAATGAATAAATAAAATCTTTAAAAAAAAAACAAAAAACTTTCACGTGTCCCTCATTTCCCTACCCACCCCCACAACTGTGCTCTGTTGCTGTAGGCCCTGAACTGGCTGATTTCCACTCCCAACAGCAGCTGCTTCGGGCCGTCCCTAATGCAAGTGCCCTGTAAAATTCCCGAGGCATGTGTATTTCAGACTAATACTTAGCAGAAGTAAACACAGGCATCTTGAACTGGCAACGTGTGCCGTCGCTGCTGACCATTCAAGTTGTGGGCAGAAAGTAGATGTGACGTTTGGGAAGGGAGCGTGGGGAAGACACACAGCTGTGGGACCTGGGGAAGTGCCTGGATTCTGGTGATCATATTTGGCAGGTCAGGGGTGAGATTCAGCCTGACAAGCTTTTGGACTATACCCTGGGCTAGCAAAGTAGTGTGAAAATCAGCTCCAGGTGTTTCTGTTGCTCTTAATGCCGAAGTATTATTAAAGTGCACAATAATATGTTTTTTTTTTAAGATTTTATTTATTTATTTGACAGACAGAGATTACGAGTAGGCAGAGAGGCAGGCAGAGAGAGAGAGAGGAGGAAGCAGGCTCCCCGATGAGCAGAGAGCCCAAAGCGGGGCTCCATCCCAGGACTCTGGGATCATGACCTGAGCCGAAGGCAGAGGCTTTAACCCACTAAGCCACCCAGGCGCCCCACAATAATATGTTTTAGGACAGGAAGGGTAAGGGATTGGTCACTAACTGCTTGAGAGTGACCTATGTGTAAAGAGCCTGTTCTCTCTTGACAGTTGCTCCTGCCTGGTAAAAATACACCATAAATGTCCAGTGCTTATTGTAATAGTTTAACTTTCCTCCAAGTGAGCTTTTAACACTTTGGTCTTCAAGAGAATGCTAACCCAGATGAACCTCTTTGAGCTTTTTATAAGCTTAATGCTGCAGAATTTGGACTTTGCATTGGTATATCTATAAGTTCCTAAATTAAATTTGAGATGAAGGAATTTGAAATCATTATGCTTATTTAAGAAATCGCAAGCATTACCACATGACAAGTGATGGGATGATGCGTTAGAAATAGGTCCAAGTACTAAATACAGTCGTTACAGCACCATGAGACATTTTGTATGAGGTGCTTCTGACAGTTGGAATGATGGTTTGGAACTTTGTAAGTCAGGATCGAGAAGGGATGAAGGGTAATTGACAGTGCCATTTAAGACAGGTGTTTCCTTATAACTTTTGCTTATTTTTTCTTAACTCAGAATTTTCAAGGGTTACTTTCTGTTACCTGGCAAAGTCGGTTGAAGCTCAGTCATGCGTGTGTAGGAGTAACTGCATATAGGAGTCAAGAACATTCTTTACCTTGGGGCGCCTGGGTGGTTCAGTGGGTTAAGCCTCTGCCTTCAGCTCAGGTCATGATCTCAGGGTCCTGGGATGGAGCCCCGCATTGGGCTCTCTGCTCAGCGGGGAGCCTGCTTCCCCCTCTCCCACTGCCTGCCGCTCTGCCTACTTGTGATCTCTGTCAAATAAATAAATAAAATATTTAAAAAAACACATTCCTTCCTTTTATTATGAGAAGATAGTTATATCTTTCTTTGACACATAATTGTTGCATTTGGGGGTGTCTGCCAATGCCCTGTGACTTTGTCACCTAGGTCTTTCCCATCGTTGTCATCCTTTAGATTCTCCTTACCCCTGCCCAAACACAAATTCAAGGGAGGACGTGCTTTGCTAAACTTTGTAATCGTCTCTGGAGACTGCCCTGTTGGGGCAGATTCCAGTCCTGCAGAGTTGTTTTTTTTTCTGGAAATGTGTTTCTCTCTGGGTTGTGGTTACAAGTTAGAGTGAAATGGACAGAGAGCATATCTTATACACCTGTACTTATTTAAGCTCAGTATATATCAAACATGACAGTGGACTGGCCACTTGCACTGACTGCATGGCTAAAGCTGGGGTTGTAAAGAGAAGCAGCTTTTCCTGCTACCACAGCCCCCTGCCAGCCTGGGGAGCAAGTCCTCTCTGGGACATCTCCGAAACACCTGTCAGAGAAGACCTCTGCTTCTCACCCCCACTCCTTCTCCCTTGGTGCTTGCTTGGCTTGTTCAAAATTGGCTCATTCCGTCCAGCATTTCCTTCTGTCCCATTTCCATGTCTAGTTTGTCTTCTGTTGTGGAGAGTTGTTTAAAAGGCAGATTGGACCATGACAGCCCTTTGCTTTAAAAGTGTCCTTACAGGGGCACCTGGGTGGCTCAGTAGATTAAGCCTCTGCCTTCAGCTCAGGTCATGGTCCTGGGGTTCTGGGATCGAGCCCCACATCAGGCTCTCTGCTTGGTGGGGAGCCTGCTTCCCCTTCTCTCTCTGCCTGCCTCTCTGCCTACTTGTGATCTCTCTCTGTCAAATAAATTAAAAATAAAATAAAATAAAAGTGTCCTTATAGTCCCTTTACCTCCAGATTGAAGTTCACCCTTTTAAGGGCCCCTCCAATCATGATCGGCCCCCAGGCATTTCCCCTGTTCCTCTTTCCCATCAACCACATCCTTGTGCTCGCTGTGCCTCTAGCAGCCTTGTGGGCTCATAGTTCTGTGCCTGTGATTATGTGGTTGCCTCTGCTGGGAAGGTCCTCCTCCTGCTCTCCACCTCTCTAGTCCTTCCTTTTCCTTAAAATTCAGCGGCTGTCCCTTCCCTTCAGAACCTCTCTAGACTTCTGCATGTTTCTGCCTTCTCTTGAGCCTCCGTGGTGCCCTTTCCTCTATGCCTCTATCATGATGCGTTTAGCTTATTAGAAGTTTTAAAAAGTGCATCCCCCTTCCCTCCCCTGATGAGGAGATCTTTAAGTACCCAAACCCAGTATCAGCATGCACAAGGCTCCCTGTAAATATTGAAGGAATGAGAGTATCTAAGTGATGGTTAACTTTGTGGGACCCATGCCCGCACCTTCCCTAGACGTTAGCCCTGACGACTGCCGTCCCCTCCGTTGCCATTTGTCACCTCTTGTTCACATTCCAGTAATATGGTCAAAGTGAGATCTGCATAAAGGTTACCTGAGAAGCGCCTCTTGATCTGCAGAATGCAGACTTTCTCCTGGTAAGGACATCTGTGTCAAATAGAACTCTTGCCTTGGGCGTTTATGTCTGAGTTTTGGTCAAAGGAATAGCCTTCAGTCCTTAGGCATTATTCTCACTCTTCCATAGTTTTAGGAAATGAAGACTAGCTGTCATTATTCTGTTAGTAATCTTAAAGCATTTTTTAAATTCATTTTTTAAAAGATTTTTATTTATTTATTTGACAGAGAGAGATCACAAGTAGGCAGAGAGGCAGGTGTTGGGGGGGGGAAGCAGGCTCCCCACTGAGCAGAGAGCCCATGCGGGACTCGATCCCAGGACCCTGAGATTATGACCAGAGCCAAAGGCAGAGGCTTAACCCACTGAGCCACCCAGGCGTCCCTCTGTTAGTAATCTTACGTATTTTTAGTATCGGTTGTTTTGTTGTTTTTTTTAGATTTTATTTATTTATTTTGAGAGAGAGAGAATGTGAGCATGAGTGGGGAGAGGAGCAGAGGGAGAGGGAGAAGCAGACTCCCCACTGAGCAGGGAGCCTGATACAGGACTCGATCTCAGAACCCCTGGATTATGACATGAGCCAAAGGTAGACCCTTAACTGGCTGAGCCACCCAGGCGCCTCAGTCATTTTTCTTCTTATGTTTCTGGATGTAGAAGTCTCAGTGCCATCTGCAGGGCATCACCGGGAAACCTAATGACAGTGCAGATTCTCTGGCCTCACCCCAGACCTCCTGAATCAGAAACTCTGGAGTGGAAGCTAGGAATCTGTATTTTTAATAAGGCGTTCGGGTGATTCCGATGCTTAGAGATTGTGGTTATGGGAATCCTCTTCAGTATGAAAGTTTGCATGACTGAATAAGTCAGAAGAGTTTTTGGAAAATAGTAGCCATGTCCAGAGGCTACTATGATTATATAGTTGCAGCAAATGGGGCCAAACAGATTGTCGTGGGCAGACAATGCCTTGATAGTACAGGGAATTAAAAAAAAAAAAAAGGTAAATAGGCACACGAGTAATCTATCCGAGAGCTATGTGACACAGAATCAGAGGTGAAAATTCTTGACAAAGACAAAAAAAACAAACAAACAAACAACTTTTTCAGTACCCTGTGGAGGTAGTAAAATTATCCATAAAGACCAAGATGTACTTCTTGCTTGGGTCCTGCCTCTGTGTATGTGCCTATATGTGTGCGGATGTGCGTGGATGTGTGTTTCACAACATGTGTACTCCAGCAGTGCTGTGGCTAAAGGACTAGTGAGTCAAGAGTGCCTCCATAGGAAACTATAATCTTAGTATTTGTTTTATTTTCTGTTTTCCCCTTTAGAAAAGAAAGCCTTTTGCAGAAGAGTCATCGTGTTCAGTATCTATCAGAAAACTTGTATGAAAACTCATTATTGCCAGTGAAGCACTTACCCCTCCTTTTCTCATTTACTCTTTTGATTGTATAGTTTTCAGGTTCAGTTTTTATGACCTTTTTTTCCATAAATCATCGTGAAGACAAGCTTGTGTCAATTCCTGGTTTATTACAGGAAGTTTGTGCATTTCTTTGTTCAACATATAATTGTTAAGCCCTTAATCTGTCCTTTGCATTGTGCTGTGTGCTGTCAATGAACAATGCGTGGAATAGACATGATTCTTACCTGTGTGGAGTCAGTGATTTATATTCTTTTGTCACTAGGGAATGCTCTTTAACAAAACCCTTAGTTTTCTACATAAACCCCAAGGAAGAGTAGGCTTTGCTTTAAACTTTTTGTGTTACCCACTCCTTGAACTTCATTCAGCTCATCAGAAAACACTTCTAGAGGGATTTCCTTATCAGTTTGTTTTTATTCTAGTCTATTAAGCATTTTCAGATGAATATGTCTCAACCAAAATATTTTCAAGGCAGTGTCATTGCTCACTGTTTTTCAGTTACCTGAAGAATTAGTCTGAAAGCCCTGGCTAGTCAACCCTTATTATTTTTTTTAAAGATTTTATTTTGACAGAGAGTGATAGATCACAAGTAGGCAAGCAGCAGGCAGAGAGAGAGGGGGAAGCAGGCTCTCCAGTGAGCAGAGAGCCCAATGCGTGGCTTAATCTCAGGACCCCAAGATCATGACTTGAGCCGAAGGCAGAGGCTTAACCCACTGAGCCACCCAGGCACCCCAAGTCAACCCTTACTTTGAAAGAGAGCTTTCTTTAAGATCACATACCTAACTGAATTATTGATGATTTTGGATCTTCCAATAATCATTGATAAGGTAGTGAGGCTAATTATGTATTATAAAGTATTGGTAGTGGACAGGAGTGTATGTGATTGATACCAATGTGCATTGAATTCGTCATATCCAGAAAGTTAATCTTTGAACCAAATCCCTAAGAAGGACTTTTGTTATTATTACTGCATTTGAGAGAAGAGTATAATTTATAAGTGAATGTATGGGCATTGCCTATATAGATGTATGTGTGACCGATGCCTGGTTAGGTGCTGGAAAAACCTGTGGTGGGTAAGTTAGGTCAAGAGGACTGAAGGTAGGGAGGTAGGAGTGAGTTTGTCATAGCGTTTCTAAATATTTTTATCGATAATAAAATAAAACAATAAAGACAGTGCTCCTGTTGGGATTAAATTAAAGATACAACAGTGGCATCTGTTAATAAGAATAATGGATGTTGGCCTCTGTTATTAATTTAATTAGCATCCCTTACTCACGAGAAGTATTTTAGGATCTTGGTTCCTTTATAGTTTAAGATGCCTATAAATTCATTTTGCTGTGTACCACCCCCACACTTTAGGTCAGGCCTTCTACCCAAGTTGTCAACGCCATCATGATTTTATAGCAAGGGTGAGAAGGTGTAGATGTTCAGCTTCTATCTTCAAGGTTTTGATTGTCCTCTTCTTCTTGCTTGGGTCCTGCTTCTGCGTCTCCTCACCTACTCTGTCCAGCCTTCATGAGAAGAGTCTTAGATTCCTTTGCCTTCATACAAGCCAGCAGATTTACTCAAAAGGGTAGGTAGAAATAAATTCCATAGTAATCCAATATAGCAATACAACTCATGGTTATGTGATTATA
>ML107278.1:110832-134040 GCA_003697995.1 Taxidea taxus jeffersonii
ATACGCAGTAACTGTGTATGTCTTTTTAAAATCACAAATATGCAGGTGGCCATAAAAATGGATACTGAGCTGGAATGCAGTCCCTCAACTATTCGATTCCAAATCTCATGTAATTCTATTTTTTATTTTATTTTTTTAATATTTTTTTAAGATTTTATTTATTTATCTGTTAGAGAGAGAGCGAGCACAGGCAGACAGAGTGGCAGGCAGAGGCAGAGGGAGAAGCAGGCTCCCTGCCGAGCAAGGAGCCCGATGTGGGACTTGATCCCAGGACGCTGGGATCATGACCTGAACCAAAGGCAGCCGCTTAACCAACTGAGCCACCCAGGCGTCCCTCTCATGTAATTTTAATATGCAGTTCAATACTAACCCTTTTTCTTTATGTTCATTTTTATCTTCTATCTTCTCTGTATTCTTATGTTGCCTGAATTTTAAAATTTGTCTTCTGACTTTTTACTCACAGTGTTTCATCCCAATTGACTTCTATAATTCTCATTTCCCCCTTTAAAGAAACAATTGCAACGCATTTGAGAGATACTTACATGTGTCGCACTTCCTGAGTCCTTCTAAAACATACTCCCCTCAACTTCTCAGTTTTTTATTTTAAAGTCACTTGCCTTTTTCCTGCTAATCCCCATTAAGAAAACTCAGCATAATTTTGTAAACAATGTAAATCATCCCAGGGCCCTTCCAGGAACAAATTGGACAAAATGTCTCTCCCGTATAGCCCAACAAGGTTCAGAATTAATTGTCTCCTAATATTGTCACTGTCCAGCTTTGATTCATTAAGCCAGGAGTTCATTCTGTCTAAAATAATAATCCACGGTCACAGTGACAATCCTGAAATAGTTCCTCCCCACTTTATTTATATTCCATCCCAGTCGTCTGGATGATGGTTGAAAATCATTGACAGCCATTAGGGGCCTGCCCGCCATCGACCTCTCTTACATTTGTGCAGAATGCCATTTAAAAGGATAGAAGACTCTATAAATTAGGAATCTAGTAATATCATAATCTTTCTCTGTTGGGTGATGTTGTTCAGATTCCAAATGGGTGAGACATTTCATTATTGTGTCTGGTTTTTTTTATTCTATAAACCTCATTTCTTCTTTCTGGTAACCACCCTCTCCCAGGGATTATCTATTAGTCAGGGTTTCAGTGAACTAGCCCTCCTCTTTTTCTGGGTAGGAAATCATCATCAAATAAAATTATATACACCAAAAAAACATACAGCAAATCAGGTATGAATTCATAAACTCATAACAAATTTTTTTTCTTACCTTGGGGTTGATTTTCCCACCAGGCTTTTCTTATCTGTATCTCCTATATAGATAAGCTCCCACATAGAAAATATATATAGATATATATATATTTTTTGCCTGAACTAGGTAATGTCAGCATTCATCAGAAGCATATCATAGCCTCCTCTGCTTATCTGGACAGGGAGCTAGTTGCCCTTTTATTCACAGATAATATTTTGGGCATTCTATTCTGTACACTCAGTTCATTCTTGGACCTCAAAGTGTAGATTCTACGGGACTTGGTTCCATTCTGCAACCTGTCCTTGCAAAAACAGCCAATTCTAATTACTAGATGAAATTCTGTAGATTTCTAGGCTCTGCATCGGATGCTCTGTAATGGGAGTCTGCGAACATTTCTGTAAAGAGTGAACTCTGCAGGTTAGCATGAAAGCAACCATAGACAGTCCATAAACAAGTGAAGAAGACTGTATTCCAATAAAACTTTATTTACAAAAACAGATGGTGGACAGGGTTTGGCCTAAGGGTCATTCTTTTGCCTCCCGCTGCTGTACAGTATCGCTCGAAGAATCATTATCCTCTCAGTATTCTGCATAAAATATGTGTTCTTGCTGCTGTAACAGTTCTTGTTCTCATTTTCCTTAGCTGGCATTGCCTGTGTTCGCCAGCCACCTCTTTCCTTTTATGAAGAGTCTGGGTCTTCAGATGGTTTTCCTCAGGACTTCACAAGGCCTTTGAGGAACAGAAGTGAGCCTACAAATCGAAAGCTTAATATAGAATAAAGCTACGGAGCAGATTATAAATCCTTTACCCATATCGTCCCCCAGGAATACTGCTGCTTCTAACTCCCACTTCTACTCCTTCCCTGTGTTTACAATTGACCTTTGTCCCAGTGTCATCCTGGTTGGACCTGCCTGTCTGGCATCCACATCTATAATGGGCATCACCATCCTTCACGAAGACCGTTCTCTTCTGGCTACTTCCCCCTTTTCCAGGATGCGTGTTTTACTTCGGTTGGTGCTTAATTGCTCTTGTGGTTGGCCTACTTCTTCTTTACCCTCCTCCGTACTTTCATCATTGCTTTATACTTCACTAGTTTCTGGTTCATTGGCTCTGCTTATTGCCCAATTTCTGCTTCAGAATTTCCCTTCCAGGAAGGCTTGGGGTTGAGTTTGGGGGTGAGGGGGGGCAGTGGTCGTGAAATCGAGGTGCTTTTTTTTTTTTTTTTTGTGGACTGCACATAGGTCATGAGGAGACAAGAAATTTAAATTTTAGATGTGCTCACCTGAATGGCTGGCTGTGCCATTTTTCAAGATAAGCAACACTAAAAATGGTCTAAATCTCAGAGGACAGATCTAAGCTGAAGATCCTTATATCCACACAAGTATTAATGCTTGTGGTTGCCTAGCAGAGAAGTAGAACGTGGGAAAAGATTGAGAGGCAAGTGTTCTTGTAAAGATTAAATGGTGACACGAGGTAGGGCTCGATTGCTCCAGTGAAGGTGAAACTAGGTGTAAGCGTGAGAAGTTCTTATTCCTTTTACAGTTTTCAAGAACCACTTGTAGATCTAGTCATCAAATCCGGGGGCTGACACACATTCATCTTAGAGGAAGCATAGATCTAACGTTCTTTCTCTTACATAGCGAGGAGAATTAGGGAAAAGGTATTTCAAAGCAACCTCCCTATGAACTCTCCAAGATAAATGTGTCCCTAATTAATGCAGTATACTTTAGGTGAGTTGCTTAAATATTATGAAATTACTGTGCCCTTGCATAGAGAACAGTCTACCTATCATAACACATAAAGATGTGAGCAGGTGTCTTGTTCGGGAGAAATTTTTTGGAATATCTGATTGTCTTGTTTTCAGGGGCTCTGTGGCGCAATGGATAGCGCATTGGACTTCTGATTGTCTTGTTTTCTTCTTTTTTCCAAAAATGTCTCTTTTTTGGATACAGCACTGCCTCCCAGTTAACTCTTATTTTGGATGTGAAGGGTTAGAGTTTAATCTCTGTAGGTAATAAAGCAGACGCCACTCATGACAGGACTTCTCATAAGAATGTAAAAAATTCTTATAACTTATATGTGTCTCTTTCATTGCAATTGCACATTTTCCCAGAGAGAAATTAAATCTTATTTCTCTTTAATCTACCTAGCACTGTAAGCATTCAAATATATATACATGTGTGTTCACTGGAAAGACTTAATGGAGTGGACATTGACTTTTTGTAAATGCTGAACAACTTTTGGAGAGAAGGGCACCCCAAGAACATTTGTAATATTTCTGACAATGTTGTCCTGAGACCACTTGTATCAGAGTCATCTGGATGCTTTTTGGAAGAGCACATTTATAGGCATGTCTGTGACTCTAGTGATTCAGAGTCTTATATAAGGTCTATGACTGTTTCATGTTCATTTTGGTGAACTTGCCCCAGTGACCTATACACACAGCCTTTGAGAACCTCTGGCGTGAGCCTGGGAGCCCACAGGACCATTTGCAGACATTCCTGCTGTGGCTCCATGTTTGCCTTCCTGGGAAAAAAAAACAAACAAAATTCAAAAACAAAAAACCGAAAGACCCAAAAACCTTATTTAGCAAAATCATACATTAAAAATGGTGGTGGTGGGGGGGGTGCCTGGGTGGCTCAGTGGATTAAGCCTCTGCCTTCAGCTCAGGTTGTGATCTCAGGGTCCTGGAATCAAGCCCCGCATGGGGCTCTCTGCTCAGTGGGCAGTCTGCTTCCCTCTCTCTCTCTGCCTGCCTCTCTGCCTGCTTGTGATCTGTCAAATAAATAAATAAAATTAAAAAAAAAATAGTGGGGATTCTAGAAAAAGTAGGAATAGGTGAAGAGGGAAAACTTACGGAACTGAAAGTTGAGCCTCAACAATAATAATAATGGTCCTGATGAGAAACTGTAGCACCATGAAAGCTGCAGGAGTATTTGTTCCCCGAAACTCACTTGAGTCTTTATGCCCTTAGACCTGAGACCAGTCCCTGTTTTGCAGACCTTGGCCTGGAGCATTCTTTTCTAACAGAGATCAGTATTAACCTATTCATTTGTTTTTTTAAAGATTGGCACATGCCATCATTCTAGCACTTTTTACAAAAACAGGGAAATATTTTTTAAGCTTTTTCATCTGCACCATCAGCATCTCTAGAGAGCATCACAGAGTGGAAACTCTAGCAGGTCTTGACTTTCAGTGCGCGTCTATAGGATACCAGCTTTCCTCCCATGAGATTGTCGTGTGTTACTAGGTCTCTTTCATCTTGTCCCTTAGAAAAAGAAAACTTGTCCCTTAGTGCTTCAGGTCACTAGTATGCTCATATCGTGTCCTTACTTAGGAGCTCCTTGTTACATAACGGATGGTGTAGCAGAACTATTAGAGAAATTGTCTTCCTCTCTTCTATTTATTTCTTTATTTATTTTGGTTTCCATCTTGGTAATACTCTTAAAGTTTGAGTCCTCACAGGCACTGTCTAATGATTAAATCAAAGAGGTCCACTGCATTGCTGACAGATTTATTTTAGAAAATGCTGATAAAACAGTTACTCAGGAATGGCCTGTATAGAAGGTTAATCTGTAATTTATAACTTGTTTCTGGGTGATATTTCCCCTTTTACAGATAGGCCTGCTGCATGTTTTTGGCCCATCCCACAGTTTTCCCTTGTGTTATGTAAGAAATTTGAGGTATATCAAAGTTATGTAAGACCTATCTTTCTTTAGAAACAGAAATTGGGTCTTAAACAAAGATATATGATTCCGAAGTGATGGATTTCATCAGACATCAACCCAAAGTTAATGTGATGTTGATCCCTAAAGTCTTATTTTGAGGATTTAAAAAAAATTTTTATTTATTAAAGTGACTAAATGATTTTCTAAAAATCAAGAGGAAAACTATTGCTACGTAAATAGTAAGTCAGGAGAAGAATAATTTATTTTGTTACCTTAACTGTCAAATTTAAGCACATTTCTTCCAAGTTTTTATTTTTTATTATTATTTTTTATTTTTTTTAAAGATTTTATTTATTTATTTGACAGAGATCACAACTAGGCAGAGAGGCAGGCAGAGAGAGAGAGGAGGAAGCAGACTCCCTGCGAGCAGAGAGCCCGATGCAGGGCTCTGATCCCAGACCCTGAGATCATGACCTGAGCCGAAGGCAGAGGCTTTAACCCACTGAGCCACCCAGGTGCCCCTTCTTCCAAGTTTTTAGATTTGGGCTTTTGAAAGCCTTGGAAAATTCTGTGAAAGGCTAGTCTTCTCTTGTTTTGTATGCTATTGCCATTGAGATGCTAGTATTCATAAAGCATATTTACATCTAAAAGTTTGGTCAGTGACTCTCTGGTGATAAATTTTTCTGGTGATAAACCAGGTGATAAATCTGGTGATAAAAACAGTGTACAAAAAGGAGGAAAACAAGATCTCCCTGACTCACTTTGGAGCCTCACAGTACTGCAGGATGACCTGACTTGTTCATTTGGTGAACAGGGAACAGAGCCAGAGAGAGACTGGGTGATGGGGCCACCACTGGTGGGGGTCAGTCTCTGGGGCCGGGCTTGAGTTCTTAAACTCCTGGTGGTTTTCCATCTCTGTTCCAATCTCTTTGCCTCGGGGTCTATGATTCCTTTGATGTGGAGCTTCTCTTGGACCCTGAATAGGAGGATATTAAGGGTGAAATGATACATAGCTGGGCTGTACTCACCCTGGTATACCTCTTTTTGTAAATTCGGTCCTGTGTACCATTTCGTGAGAGTTCCACAGTTCTTAATATTGGAAAATTAACACAATTGATTTCTCTTTGGGGACTGTAATAGTTTTCTACTGCTGCTGTAACAGTTACCATGAACATAGAGACTTGAAACAACACACATTTATTATCTTTTTTTTTGACAGACAGAGATCACAAGTAGGTAGAGAGGCAGGCAGAGAGAGAGAGAGGAGGAAGCAGGCTCTTTGCTGAGCAGAAATCCCGATGTGGGGCTCGATCCCAGGACCCTGGGATCATGACCCAAGCCGAAGGCAGAGGCCCCAACCCACTGAGCCACCCAGGCTCCCCCACACATTTATTATCTTAAGGGTTCTATAGGGTAGACTTCGGAGACAGGCCTCACTGGGCTAAAGTCATGGTGTTGGCAGGGCTGCATTCCCTTCTGGAGGCTCTTGAAAGGGAATCCTTTTCCTTGGCTTTTCCAACTTCCAAAGGCTGCCTACATTTTTTGGATGGAGCCCCCTTCTGACTTTAAAGCCAGCAACACTCCATCCCTGGCCATTCTCTGACTACATCAGGGAAAGATTTCCTGCTGTTAAGGACTCACATGATTATGTTGAGTGCACTGGATAATACACCATGATCTCCCCTGATTCCAGGTTCTTACCTTAATCCCACCTGCAAAGTCCCTTTGGCCGTGAAAAGATGGCATGCTCACCCAGGACTAGGCTGGAGACATCTTTGGAAGTCATTATTTTGCCCACGACAGGGAATGAATATGCTTTCCTTGGTCTCAGCTCTAAGCGGGCAGTGATTTTAAAAACCCCATGTAAATTTAGAAAGCTTAATAAACTGCTACAATTAAACAAGGACCTAAATAATGATTTACTAAGAGTCGTACCCATACTGTTGCATGCCTGCCGTGTGACACATACGGACTGCCAAGGCCATCATTGCACCATTCTGTTCCCTCCTTTGTCACGGCCCCGTGAAGCTGGTTCTGTTTAATCTCATTTTACATTTTAGGAGACCAAGGCCTAGAGAATCTCGCTAATGTATGCTAATTTACCGACGGTTGCACAGCCAGCATCTGGCAGGGTAGGATTTGAATTTAGGTCTATCTGACTCAGGCTTCTCACCAGCATACCTCATGGCTTACATTTGCTACCAAAGTGGTAAGAGTATATACCGCGGGATAATGAAGTATTGCAAATATGATCTACACGGAGAAAGCCTACCTATGTAAATAGTTGTTATATTAAGAAACATAATCTGTAACAGATGGATATAAGTTTTCAGAATGCTGTTTTGCCCATTGAGCAATGTTTGGCTAATGAATATCAGTTGGTTGTATATAGAATTAGTGATCAATTCTCAGAGTCTTCATTTGAATAGAGAAGGCTACATATTGCATGACTGAGTGGAAAGGATATAACTACCTTAGCAATTTTTAGCCCTCTTAGATTGCAAAAATAAAAAATTTATTTCACAAATCATGCTACCGCCCAATTGGTTAATAGGCCCTTCTTCTTCCTGCCCCCACCCCAAGCTGTAAGCTCCAGGAGGGTGGAGATCGTGTCTTTCTTATTCAGGTCTGTACCTTGAGTACTTAAAACCGTGGTGTCTATTTTCATAGACACACTAACATTTCTTGCAAGAATGGAAATGCAGAACTATCTAAGAGGATAAAGCCAGCTTTCTATAACAAAGAGACCATATGGGGCACCTGGGTGGTTCAGTGGGTTAAGCCTCTGCCTTGGCTCAGGTCATGATCTCAGGGTCCTGGGATCGAGCCCCGCATCGTGCTCTCTGCTCAGCGGACAACCTGCCTCCTCCTCTCTCTCTGCCTGCCTCTCCACCTACTTGTGATCTCTGTCTGTCAAATAAATAAATATCTTTAAAGAATGAGACCGTATAATTGGTTAATATAACATGACTAAGAAAGGTGGTGATAACCTTGATAAAGCCAGTGTTTTTACATAAATCTTGACTGTTAGAGAGAAATTAGGGGCTCCTCTGACATGGAGTGTTTGGATCACAGACTGACTTTATTTCTTTATTAGTTTATCTATTCAATATTATTGTGCACTATTCTGGTTAGTAGGATAAAAGATGAAATAAAGAAAAAAAAAGCCCTTGAGCCTCCTTGGTCGAACAAACAGCTATAAAGTGCATTGTATCAAAAGGCATAGTGATGGCTTTATGGGAACCCAGAAGAGGGACACCTAACTTACTATTCCAAAAAATACATAAATTGGCCAAGCCATCTGGAGTGTGTTTTCTGGGGGGACATAATTTAGATTTATGGAGGAGTTGCAAAGATAGGACAGAGTTCCCATATGCCCCTTGTCCAGTGTCCCATTCCCTTATATTAACTTATATTAACATTATATTCCCTTATATTAACATTGGTGTAATACTGCTGCCTAACTACCAGCCTTATTCAGATTTCACCGTCTTGAGTACCTCTTTTCATGCTGAGATGAGATCATGTATGAAAGTACTTTGTAAACAGTAAGCTGAGTGCTAGACGTACAAGGAATGCCCTCAGACTCTGCCCAGAGCGGGTCGCAGATGGTGAAAGTTGCACTGTACGAAGGCAGCTTTAATAACCTAACCATGAGTTCTCTTTTAGTTCCATCCATGGATGTAATGAATTCCTTATCAATCTGTCCTGTTGCAAGTGCAGGGTGTGGTGTCCTGGGTCTCCCCCTCCATCCTGTGTGAGGCAGACCTGCCTTGTAGATGAAGGGCTGCGTCCCACCTAGGGCCAGGGAACTCATCAGATTGGAGTCGGAAACTGGACTGCCGGACCCCAAAGCCACCTTTTCTTCCTGCGTGCTGCTTCCTGAGTCCTTTTCCTACACAAACTCCCAGAATAAGCATTTTCCAAATCATACTTCTTATTGTGCAAAAAAAGGTTCATTTCCTTTTTCTATTCTAAAACAACTTGCTTCATGCTTCGAGGGTTCTATGAATATAAAATTTTGATGACTTTAAGGACTCATGGCTTTCCTCCCTTGGCCTTCCTCTATCAGTCTTGAGAATTCGAGGATGTTTAGTCTATTTCTATACACTGGCAGCCCTTCCCTTTGAACATTTCAGTAACCCCTCTTGATGGCTTCCAGCTGCGTGTTTGGGGGCAGTGGTCTTTGAGGAATGACCAAAACTATATACAGGTTTTCAGGTGCTGCTTTTGTAATGTGCCTTTTGCATTTATAGGACCTACTCTTTTCTTACTTTTCAGACGATTTCTAGATAATGGCAGTCAAATAGGCACTGTTCATGATAACTCATTTTTTTTCAAGATGCAAGGTGCTTTCTCTATCATTTTTATTTAGATTTTCCCAACTGTGTGAAATAGATAAGGCCCAGAGTACTCTCCCCTGCCCCCGCTTTTATGAACAAGGTTATTGAGGTTCAGAGTAATTATATGACTCCCTAATCCCATAGACCAAATAAGAGCTGGACCCCAGGTTTGCTGACCGCCCATTCTTATCGTTAATAAAGATTCTCAAAAGCTAGAGAGAGAAGTGCAGGAGTTAGGGATTTAAATTCAGGGACTAGGAACTATTAGCAGAAAGTCTAATTAAACATTTTTCTAAAGAAAGACAAACAAAACGAAAGGTATTTCTAGTTGCGTGCCAGTCCCTGTGGAGGGAAGGAAAGCTGCACGTTGACATACTAAGTAAGCTTCATTTACGTTTCTTTTGTGTCATGTTTGTGAAGCTCAGTGCTGGGAAAATGTGATTGCAATTTAGGCACCAAAGGATTATCTCAGAAAGTCTGGGAAGCAGCTCACTTTATTTTCAAAAGATGCTTTAATGCATTTGTTTTTTATGTAAAATAAGGGAAGCTATGAATTTTAAGTTTTCCTTAGGGAAAGGGAGAGAGGGAGGGAGAGAGAGAGAGAGAGAGAGAAGTGTGTGTGTGTGTTGTCTGAAACCAGACTCCTTTGGCTCTAATCTTACAGGACTTATGAGTTCTGGACAGGAAAGAGTCCCAGCCTTGGAGCTCGTGAGATAGGTGACAAAATTAGATTATTTTAGATGATCAGTGATGTAGCCCAGATTTCTTACTACGAACAGTCTGTTTAATTTGACTCTGGTCATTTTCCACCTCTTCACCCAATGCATGACCCTGGGAACCTAAAGATAAGAAAATCGCCTTCCCTGGTCTTTCCTGTGGGGTAGAAGCAAAATGATAAGGATTCAATTGTTAGGTTGTCTGCGGACCTGCTTAAAAAATGCAAAAAGCTACCCAAGCTTTAAAGATCTTCAGAAAGTCAGACCCAAGGCTCTATGTAAGAAGGGATGCATGGCTGGTTATTTACAACTGTAGTAAACAGAGTGGAGAGAAATTTAGCTTTGATCTGGTGGTCCTTGGTGAGTCAGGAAGGCTCTTTTCCATCCTGACATTGTACCTTCCAGTGTCATCCAGTTTATTTTATTTTATTTTTTTAAAGATTTTTATTTATTTATTTGACACAGAGAGATCACAAGTAGGCAGAGGGGCAGGTGGGGGGTGGGGTGGGGAAGCAGGCTTCCTGCGAAGCAGAGACCCCTGTGCGGGACTCGATCCAGGACCCTGAGATCATGACCTGAGCGGGAAGGCAGAGGTTTAATCCACTGAGCCACCCAGGCGCCCCTATCATCCAGTTTATTAAGTTAACTGTGAATAAAAAGGAATAGTCAGAAACGTGTGGTTGCTGGGAAAGCTGCCCTGCCTAAATAACGAAGAAATAGATCATAGGCATCCCAAAAGAATGCATTTATTTTATGGTTAGCACTACTAAAAATTTTTTTTCTTCTACTGCATAGAAGGAACAAATTTGAAATGGCCATGTGAAAAATAGATCATGGGGAACTATCACTGGTAGCTCAGTGAAGGGCTTGCTCACAAACCATGCTTTAGGTTTTATGCGTATGTTTTACGCCATGCTTAAGAGTCTTCACATAGTTGCCACTGTGTAAAATTAATTATAATCAAGGGCTAACTCATCTTACCTGGGAATTTTATCTGGTTTAGAACATCTGTCTGTATAATTTCCTTCTTTCAAATGAAAAAGAATTTTTGTGACATCAGTTAACTAAATGATTATAATTCAGTTCAAACAAAGAAATCATGGTTATGAAGATAAATATTAATGCATCAAGGTCATGCTAATGTGCTAAATTTACTTAAGCAATAAACACATCAGAAGAGAAAAGCCTCGTTCCAATAAGAAAACAAATATAATATCAAATTTGCAGTGATGAGATATTTCTCCATTTCTCCATTTTTAAGTGACATAGAGGAGTGGAATATGGCAGGTTTGTGCAACAAATGAAAAAGCAAGCCCTACTTTTTGCCAACAGAAAAGACCAAATTTATAAACTTAGGTCAAATGAAATTTGCTGCACATCAGTTAGGCCAAACTAAAATGGACCCCATTTCAACCCTGTGTACGGATGCCCTTAAATGAAGCTGGTGGGACATCGTCTAGGTTCTGTCCATGAGTGAGGTGCTGCTATAATCGGGGTGCTGTGGGGACAGCACTCATTAGGCAGCCCTGCTGAACACTTACCTGAAGCTGCCAGCAACTCTGCTGTGATTTACTCCAGCATCCATTGTCCCCGTGTACTGCCTTTACACCTTGAAAGGACGACATTCATCTCTGAAGACCCTCTTGTTGCTGTATCCTCACACAAGGGATATCCAGTTCCAGTGAACGTGGGAGCGAGATGGAGCATGGTTTACTCTGGTGGCATTTGGCAGATGACAGATAGTCACCCAGTTCAAAAAAATTGTTTTGGTATACCAATTTCAAGTGTTCTGTCTTGTTTGATTTCCCTATAAATCATCAAAGTTGCTTAGAAAATTCAGCCATTTTCATATCTCCTTTCTCTCTCAACTTTTTTGTCCTGGGACTGTGCAGAAACAAGCTATCATGTCGTGTATCCCAGATTTAATCAGGAAACTGCGGTTACTATTAAGATATCAGTATATTACACTTGACATTTGACCTAGGAGCCTAGCCAATATAGCAAATAATTGTTTATTGCCTACTACTTAAGAGCTGGAACTCTGGGGTCTAGATACTGGTGCCACAATAGTACCAGCTGGATGACAGTAGGAGGTGGCTTTACCTCTCTGTGTTTATCTCCTCATCTGTAAATTGAGCATAATGATGGTAATACTTATCTCCTGGAATGGTTACAAAACTTAAAAAGAGTGGGCATAAAGTTCTTGGAACAGTGCCTGGCACACAGTAGGTACTCAATAAGTGTTAGCTGTTGCTATTCTAAAACAGTTAATGTGAAGGACTAAAAGGGCCTTATTTTAACTTCATCTCATAGACTTTTGGAACAATCTTCTGTAGTTTTACAATTTTATCTTTGGCCCTCAGCTTATGAAACACTGGGCACAGAACTATAGAACCCTAGAGAAGAAGACTGCTAATTTCAACAAACATAATATCAATTTTCAGGCAGAAAAATTCTCTTACCTAATAAATCTGCACTTATTGTCCCCCGTAGAATTTTGCAGTGCTGTAAATCTCCCACAGACATACGTGGAGAGGTGATCTGGTTTATATAGCTTATTATGAGAAACAGAAAATTACCACAGTGGCTATGGAATGGAATAGTCTGCCCCATTTTGAGTCTGCTGTCCTCCTCCCCTTTTCCTGCCTTCACATCAAGCTGCACAGAAGCACCCCTCGCTGGAGAGGATAGTCCCAGGTTCAAATCCGGATGCATTAGCCTTATGACATCAGGCAAGTTCACGTTCCCGTATAACTGCCCACCTCATCCTCACTTGTAATATAATTATCCACTTGCAAGAACTGTTGCAGAGAAATGGTAAATTTGGGGATATGTATTGACTATAAAAAAAGAGCACACTTACTAGTTAAGGGAGCAAACTTATACCTTGTGGACTGGGGTCCATCAGCAAAAACGATCAACTTTGATTTGGAGGAAGAGGAGATAATATTTCAATGTGTGGGCTCCTCTTCCTGAAGTGGGTGAACACCTGGCCTCTGAGGAGACTCCTGTGTAGGACCCGGAGAGCACAGGGAGGGCCGTGGTCACCATGACCGGCATCCTCACTGAGACTGGCTTCCCGCAGAGAGAGTTCGAACAGTGATGACCAGAGAAGAGAAATAGAGGACAACATGAAAATTCCCAAGGAGAGACTACTACTTATTTGACAATTTTCCAGTTATATTTAAGGTCTCCTTTTCTTTGGCATTATATGGCAGAGAGAATAAAGAATCCTAATCCGGTAGAATGCATTAAAACAAAAAATAATATCACGGGGCCCTTTTGTTCCAAGCAATAATAAATCTTCTGAGAAGGTAGGCGTGGCCTCTGGAATAACTTTTGGACCTGAGTCTCTACTTTCTCAGTATCTTCTAGATCCTTTGTTCTATTTATAAGCACTTGAGACTCTGCTTTGTACTAGGCCCCTCAAATCCTATGTATCTTGCATCTCATGAATTTAAACATTTGAATGTCTGAATACAGTGCTAATCAAAATGGAGACACACACACCCCCCCGCCGCCGCCACCACCGCAACCAATAGCCTAATCCTTCAAATAGAGACTATGACCACCTACTAATAACTTTTCTTACATCTCCTTTGATTTGGTAGGGATCAATTCCTTAAATGATAAGTTCCTCTTTCTTTACATATGCTTTTCTTCAATGCTGCCTGTTGGGTATGGCATTCAGATATACAATATGATTGTTATTCTCTGGGGTCTTAGAATAAGCCTACCTTTTGATGGGGCTGATTGTGGCTCATCCCCTCAAATTGGGCATTTAAAAGAACCCTATTGTTTCGCTCCACTTGTAACAGGTAACTGTGAGGAGTGAAACCTGGAGCCCATCCACACGTAAAAGTCCTCTCCAGTGGAAACAGATGTGTCTGGGCAATCGGAGTTAACAGCAGGAAGAAGCCAACTTTGTAGACACTACCATTGTGAATATTTGAAGTCAGATGTTGAAATACTGCTATTTTATTGTTTTATGTTGTATAATGACGTGTTCGGTGCATATGTTATGAGGATTACCCGGTATGCTCGTAAAGGTATTCAGCAGTGTGAACACACCCTGTAAGAAGTTGGACACAGACCTGCTAATGTGGTATTTCTGGAGTCCAGCTATCCTAACCACACTTGGAAGCATATTCCTAGTGTGTTTTCTGGTTAGGTTTGGTTTGTTGCCACTGATATGGAGAAATCTTGAGAATACTTTATAATAAAAACCTTGAATCTTATAGTGACTTTCTCTCAAACGAAGTCGCCCTTGTGTTTGAGCTTATCCTCCAAATATCTCTGCTGAATACACAGGGACAAAGAGCAGGTGCATTTCAGTTCACAGGGGACTTAGTTAAGTGGAGGCAGGGACAGTCTATCTGAGGGATGACTCAGCAGGAGCATGGGCCAGTGTGAACACATGTGAACGCATGTTCCCACGTGCAGCAACGCATAAGGAGCCTGCTGGGTGGTTCTTACCATGGCTTCCGACCACTCCGTGCATCAGGAGCCAGCGTGGTAATCCAAGGAGCACTCTGAACTACCGCTGCCATCAGGATTTGCTGCCTTTGACACAGCTATATTTACAAAATTTAACCTGATAAGATACATTTTCCCTTTTAAGCTTAAAGTGGTGAGCACAGCTCAGAAGACCAGATGGCAAAGCATTAGCTGCATCTGCTCTGTGCCAGACCATGATCTTCCCCGTAAGATGGTCCGGTGAGGGAGAAATGTGACCGGGAAAGGAATTTGGGAGGCCAGTAATTCATTTACCTCTAACATGACTACAGAAAAGGGCCATCGTTCTGCTTAAAGGACTGAGTGATGGTATGCGTGCGGCTTTCATTCCCCAACAGCCAGTTTTCACTGCGCGATCTGCACTTGTGTGATGTCAGGACCGAAGAGGGGGTGGGGAGGGGAAGCTTCCCCAGGGATCGCAGCCACAAGCTCACTGGTATTTGATAATATTTTGCAGGTTTCCTGTTTAATTTGTTCGGTGTGGTGGAGCTCTTCAGTTGAACTAGTCCGACAGGGAGAGAGTCATGATAGGAGCTAGCTCTGCGTGGTCAGATCCTCCATACACAGAAACAACAACTTATCTAGGGTCACACACTGTCAGCATATCCTGGTTCCACGCATGTGCTAAAATTGCTTTCCTGTTCTTTTTTTTTTTTTTTTTTAAGATTTTATTTATTTATTTATTTATTTGATAGACAGAGATCACAAGTAGGCAGAGAGGCAGGCAGAGAAAGAGAGGAAGGGAAGCAGGCTCCCTGCTGAGCAGAGAGCCCGATGCAGGGCTCGATCCCAGGACCCCGGGATCACGACCTGAGCCGAAGGCAGAGGCTTTAACCCACTGAGCCACCTAGGCGCCCTGGTTTCCTGTTCTTAACAATGCAGTACAGTATTCGAAGCAGCACAGAATATATTTTTAAAACACGTGCACGGTAGGCGATTAAAACAGGAGGATCCCTTCAAGGAATCATTCTTTTTATGCATTTATTTTACCTGGAGCACAAGTATTTATTCACATATCAAAGTCTGGAATAAATGAACATATGGCCTTAAGTTCTATGTGGTCAGAATTTAAAATAAAGATTTGGGCCACAATTATTTTTTTTCCTGCACTGTGTGATATTATCAAATAAGACCCGTAGACTTAGGGGCACGTGGGTGGCTCATTGGGTTCGGCATCTGACTCTTGGTTTCAACTCAGGTCATGAGCTCAGGGCTATGGGATCAAGTCCCATGTGGGGCTCTTTGCTCAGCTGGGAGGCTGCTTGGGATTCTCTCTCCCTTTCTTGCCCCACCCCCTCCCCATCTCTAAATAAATAAATAAATAAAGTCTTAAGGGAAAAGAAAAAGAAACATAGAAGTGCAAAAATAGACTTTTTAAATGTCCTGCTATATCTGCTTGCATTGAGTTAGAGTCAGAAGACTGTGTTTGTGATCTTCTAAAAGGCTTTAAAACACTTCACGCCAGTAAAAGGAAATGCCGGTAAAGTGTGTGACATCGTTCTGAAGGTTTTCAAGTTTCTGTTTTTTAAAGGCTGCTTTTCTTTGTGCTTTACTGTCTTGTCTCTGTTGATACATTTCTAAAGGTGTCGGTACATGGTGTCGGTATATTCATATCAATGTCAAGCAAGTTCGAAATCGATTTCAGCGAACACTGCCCAACACTTGCTCTACTGTTACATTGTTTTCATGAGTGGAATTGCTGCCTCTCCAGAAATGAACCGAAAGTGAAATTCTGAATGGTAGCAGACCAAAGACAATTAAATCATGTCTGAGATTCTCAGAACACTTACTGAATTCAAAGCATTAAGTTAGCATCCTTTGCCTTAAAAGCAATTTTTAATTGACGGACCATTTACTCTTAGCCGGGGACTGAAAGGCAAATACAAATTTTTTTTGCAGTGTTAAAATCCAAGTACTCAGTGAAAAAACGTTGCCTCCCAGTTTAGGAACGACCCCTGGCCTTAGGAACTTCTGAGTATTAGAAAGTACTTGGTGGAATAGATTTTTGTTAATGAAATGAATGAGATTATTTCATGGGAGCAAAGCATTGACTGGGAAACATACATAGTAAAATGTTTTCCATTAAAATATAGTTATTTTTTTAAAAAGATTTAATTTATTTATTAGAGCGAGCTCAGGTAGACAGAGTGGTAGGCAGAGGCAGAGGGAGAAGCAGGCTCCTTGCCGTGCAAGGAGCCCGATATGAGACTCCATCCCAGGACGCTGGGATCATGCCCTGAGCCGAAGGCAGCTGCTTAACCAACTGAGCCACCCAGGCGTCCCTAAAATATAGTTATTATTTTATAATCTAATAAGAGAAAATTTCTTCAACTACCCCATTATGGGTAGATGAGAAATAATGCACAAATCGTAGGTGCCCAATATTAGTTTGAATTTTATGGAGAATCTGAAATACCCTGGGCCATTCCATTAGTGTGGTTATGTAAGGAGACAGAGAAGAATTTTAGGTCATTGCCAAGTCTCCAGGATATTTGAATCTGGGCTCCAGCAAGATGAGTGTGGAAGTCTGTATGGTACTTCTATGGAAGGTCCCACTGACAACACCATGGATCAAGGCTACAGTGGGGTGTGGCTCTGTTGGTGGTATACAGATTTGTCTCTCCACTTATGCTCTGCAGGATTTTAAGTTAGCTCCTTAAAAGAACCTTTCTCTGAAAAGTGGGGTATCCTCACGTCCTAGATGGTTACCGCCGAAGGATACAGTGGGGACATTCTTCCAAGCAAACCTGTAGGGTTGCAGAGTTAGAGTAGCTGGGAACTTCTGCACTTCTGATGGACTTGTGCAAGTCGAGGGGACTCAGGCTCCTTGGTACAGATATACCAGAAGCCCAAACATGAAGAGATGTTTATACACAGGGTCAGCTTCCGCAGCGGATGCTTTCTCTGAGAATAGACCTTCTGTCTGAGGGTCTCCGCAGTGCTACACCGCAGATCATCTTTTTTTTTTTTTTTTTAAGATTTTTATTTATCTATTAGACAGAGACCACAAGCAGGCAGAGAGGCAGGCAGAGAGAGAGAGAGGAAGGGAAACAGGCTCCCTGATGAGCAGAGAGCCGGGCATGGGGCTCGATCCCAGGACCCCGGGATCATGACCCGAGTGGAAGGCAGAGGCTCCAACCCACTGAGCCACCCAGGCGCCCCCGCAGATCATCTCTTGAAAACAAGAGAGGTTCGGGTGTTTTCACATGAAATGCCAGAGGAAGGGATAAGCATTGACCTCCCAGATGAGTGATTGTTTTCCTCCCACTGAAGGAGGGATTGGAGCCCCAAAGTCATGGATATGGCGTTGAACCATATGAGAATTTCAGTGCCCTCCCACTCACAGAATTTATTTTTTATTTTATTTTTTTAATGTATTCATTTATTTATTTGACAGAGAGAGAGAGCACAAGCAGGGGAGAGGGAGAGGGAGAAGCAGGCTCCCCGCTGAGCAGGGAGCCAGACATGGGGCAGATTCCTGGACCTTGAGATCATGACCTGAACCAAAGGCAGATAGATGCTTAACCAACTGAACCACCCAGGCTCCCCTCACTCACAGAATCTAAATCAAGGATATAATTTTAGGAGCTACATTTATAAATTAAAACTCAAATATTCCCAAGAATCCCCTTCACGACGGCATACTCAACCAAGATTTTAAAACTTAATGAAATCCTGAGCCTTTTTTTGAACTGCAGCCAGAGCAGACAAAAAAGGCGAGAACACAGAGAGAAACCAAGATTCCTTTTTTTTTCTTTTTTCGTGTGTGTGTCGATGTGGCTATGTATGCACGTGTTCCCTTATTTACTTTAACCGTTTGACATTTAACTGTAGATATCATGACATTTCACCCCGAATACCGCAGCAGATGCCACCTGAGCGTAACCACAACGCAGTGACCACACTTGAGAAATTCCATGATGATACAATACCTTGATTCAGATTTCCCCACAAGTCCCAATAATAGCTTTCAGAGAGTTTCCTGTGACGCAGGAGTCAGTGACAGCTACACATTGTAAGTGACACGGTGGACGTATTTGTCAGGTCTTTTAATCACCTTTCATCTCCATCAGTTCTCAGGGTCGGTCTCCTCTGATCATTCATGACATCAGCACTTCTGAAGTGTAGACCAGTTGTTTCGCAGAATATCCCACCATTTCAATTTGTCTGATTGTTTTCTCACGTTTGAAACCCAGATTCTGAATAAATAAATCATACATAGATAGATAAAGACACGGGAAAGGAAGGAGAGGTGTGAGGGAGAAAGGGAATGAGAGAAAAGGAAAAAAATGCAAATGATTTGATGAAATATTGTCTAATTCACACTAAATAATACAAAGTCTGGCAGGTTTCTTTTGAGACGGTATTGATAAGCAGTGGTGTGGAGTGGTGGGTGAGGGGACACGGTGCCTATGGAGAGTTAAGGATTTCTGAAATACTGCGGTGAAAACATTTTGCTGCGAGGCAAGGGAATAAACCTTGAGAGTTTGGGTCATGTGCCAAGTTAAATGGAAAACTCAGTGAAAACCAAAAAAATATCAAACTAGTTCTTTTAGTTTATATGTGAAATAACGAGGCAGTTTATTTTTCTCAATACACGTAAGCCGGTTTCTTTGCCATTTAGCTCCAGCAAATCTGTTCCTTCAAAGCCATCACTGGGCTGAACAATATCGAAGATGATCTTAAAGAGTTAATGAGACCATATGGACACAATTCCAGATAGATGAGAATTTAGTCTGTTTTTAAAGACCTCCAAAAGAGGGGCGCCTGGGTGGCTCAGTGGGTTAAGCCTCTGCCTTTGGCTCGGGTCATGATCCCAGGGTCCTGGGATCGAGCCCTGCGTCGGGCTCTCTGCTCAGCAGGGAGTCTGCTTCCTCCTCTCTCTCTGCCTGCCTCTCTGCCTACTTGTGATCTCTATCTGTCAAATAAATGAATAAAATCTTTAAAAAAAAAAACAAAACCAAAAACCTCCAAAAGAGAGATTCCCGGACCCCATCTTAAAGAGAAACTCCTGTAAAATCTGTTCAGAAGTAAATCTTATTTTCAAGCTGTCAGAAAACAACAGGTGAAATGAGTTTTCTACCTTGTCCCTGGGCGTACGCCTCAAGTGTCTGCTTCCCCACTGCATCTCCTAGTCCCTAAGTAAATAAAAAGGGGACGTGTCATTTTAGGAGCACTGCTGAGACATCACAATGTTCGGATGGTTTTTTGCTATAATTTGTAGGAACCTTCCTACGCTTATTCCTAACATTTTTTTTGGATTTACTTGGTAAGGGCAGAATTGTAGAAAAGCAAACAGAACCTGAGTAGGAAGGGCACTTCATTTCCTGTACATGTCTGACGTGGTTCTGATTGCTGTCCTTGGAGTCCTGGTCACCATACCCAGTAAATAATTATGCCCTGGATCAGGGAGGGGCGGTCTTCATTTGCCTTGGGTTTGTTTTCTGGGATTTTCTGTTAAAACCTGGACTGAAGCAGAAGTGGACTTTGTAGTTGGCTTCTCGAAGCCTCGGTGGAAACAGAGTTGTTGAGAGCTCGGGTTCTGTGATGTTGATTATTAAGTGAACTGTTGTATGCAGAGGAACATCCATTCATTATGCTCTTATTTTTTTTTTCAAAAACTTTTATTATGACAAAACCAGGCATACTATACTGAATCTTTGGTATCACCAAACACCCTGTGTACCTGTTGCTTGACTTCTGCAGTGACCAACTAACTAATTGGGAAATTTGTTTCATTTTTATGTCTGTCCGTTCCCCACTACCATTTTATTTTGAAGCAAATCTCAGATTTTATAACATTTTTTTTAAAGATTTTATTTATTTATCTGACAGACAGAGTTCACAAGTAGGCAGAGAGACCCACAGAGAGAAAGAAAGGGAAGCAGGCTCCCTGCTGAGCAGGGAGCCTGATGCGGGGCTCGATCCCAGGACCCTGAGATCATGACCTGAGCCAAAGGCAAAGGCTTTAACCCACTGAGTCACCCAGGCACCCCTGGTTTTATAACATTTTATCCATAAATATTTAAATAGAGAATAGATACTCTTCTAAGCAGTCCTGCTGAAAATAAGAATGCTATATAGGTGTTTCATGTATTCTTACAGGCCAAACGCACAACTTAAGTACTTCCTGTCTCTATGGAGAAGCTATGGAAGAGCTAAAGGCAGTCAAACTCACAATTTGGCAGGAGCGTAGTAGTCCTCTAGAATGGTCATTCATCGTAGGACAGCAACTTCAGTTCCAATAAAAAAGTGTGTTGCCAAAGAATTTCTGTCTTGAAGAAAGGAACATTGTTAAGAGTGATGAAGTCCCTTTGTTCTTTGGGCCATCTCTGATGATGGCACAGTCTAACTGACTCTCCAGAAACATTAGAACCATGGAATGTCTGTCACTTACCCATCTCTGCAATTAAACTTCCCCATTTAAAACCTGGGTATAAGGCCTGCTGTACCTATTTACGGAATTATGATGAAGATACTTTGTGATCTGAGATGTGAACATGCTTTAAAAATAATGGCCTGTATATTGTACACCTGAAACTCATAGAACATTTTATGTTAACTATACTGGAATTTAAACTAATAATAATGTTGACGATGGCCTGGTTCATAATTCTCTATTCTCCTTTAGCATAGTGTTGTTGTTGTTTTTTAAGATTTTATTTATTTATTTGACACAGAGCAAGAGATTGTAAGGAGGCAGATGCAGGCCTTGATCCCAGGACCCTGTGATCATGACCTGAGCTGAAGGCAGAGGCTTAACCCACTGAGCCACCCAGGTGCCGCTAGCATAGTGGTTTTGAAATGAGCCATGTCCAGGATTTTTAATGGTGTCAGAAAAATTTAAAGATTGAGGAAGTTACCATCTAGAATATTTTATAATCTAGTCACCCCCCATTCCCAAGTTGTTTTATTTGGGCATTTTCTTCAAGCTGAGTTCCATTTTGGCTGACTCATTTTCTCTCTCTCAGATAGTAAAACATTTGGGAATGGTGTCTTGATCAAGCTCACCTAAAATTAATGTATTTCTCTTTGAAAGATAATCAGAATTGTTTTCCTTCTCTTTTTTTTTAGCTTTGCCTCCCCGATTGAAAGAGATGAGGAGCCAGGAATCCGCCGCAGGCTCTAAACTTGTCCTTCGGTGTGAGACCAGCTCCGAATACTCCTCTCTCAAATTCAAATGGTTCAAGAACGGGAATGAATTAAACCGAAAGAACAAACCACAAAACATCAAGATACAAAAAAAACCAGGGTAAGTGTAATGCATCTAATAGCAGAGGCAGTGTCTAGCCATCGAAAGATAGGAAATATAAAGATTATGTACAGCCCCAGTACATGAATTCACTTACCAAAAAGCTGTGATCTATAATAAATGAAAAAGGTTGTTCATTATACAATGACCAGAAATTGTTGTTTCTGATGCTCGCAACTTCTAGATGAGGAAAGAAAAGATTGGTTGGGGAGAGAGCTGGAGGTGTAGAGGGAGAAGTTTTGGTGAGAGCTGCTGTAATTGGAATATGTTACATCTTAAAATTAGATTTCTTTAAAGTAAGACAAATGCTGTTGAGAGTACCAGTGCCTCCCACGGTCAACACCCCTGCTTCATAAGGAAGTTCAGTAAATACCCAGATCTATGGGAAGAGAACGCCATCACTTGAATTTGAACTATTTTCAAGTAAGAGGTTAATACATCCAGTGATACCCAATAAGATTTTTTTAACTGACAGTTCTGTGAAACTGCATGACCACTGTAGCACGTTAAAACATCGGGTGATCTTGGCTTACCAGAATCTTAAATCATCCTGCCTTCCTGGAGGAGGACCGTGATGGATTGGAAGGGCACCATGTTTTTCCTGTGACATCTTGGACGGGTGTCTACACCCACTCTAAAACGAGGGTCCTTTATTATTCCCATCCTCTCCATTTTTATGTACTTCCTCACTTAAGAAATCCTCTTCTATTATCACACTACACTTTGAAATTAGGGAAGAGATAAGTATGTGAGAGTTTTGCTTGTAAAACAGTCCTTTAATCGGTGTGGCATGGACAGTAGTACTTCTAGGCTCAAAGATTACATTTTCTTTCCTCGCACTCTCAGAGGATTCCAGTGAAATCCCAGGGATGACAGCAGAAACAGCAACAAAAGAATCTCCTCCTGTACTTTGATTTTACAGAACACCTACCAAAACGCTGTCACACACTCATGAGCAAGACACAGCAAAGTGATTATAATGGCAATTTAACTGAATCTTCCCAATGTGTTTAATTGCTGTAATAACCATAATTACTGAATTTCCCCCCTAGTTTCTGTGGTTTTATTAACTGTGCTGCTTGTTCTTGTTACTGATTGTGTCGGCAAGATCTTTTGACTTGGAAGTACTCTAATAAGATGTAGGGGAATAAAGAGTGGGTATTAATTTCTCCAGCAGGTGGTTCTTCAGAGATACAGAAAATAACACTGCAAAGTGACATGTGTTTGTGTTTTTTTTTTTTTTACATAATCTTACTTATTTATTACAACATTCCCCTGGGTAGTAAGGGAAATTGAACTGTACAGGGGGCGTAATTTTGCATAGTAAGGAATTAACACTCAGAAAAGTGTTCTGCCTTGCCTTGAGTCACACAAGTAGTAAGAAACCAAGCTGGAACACAGATCTGTTCCTTGGGTTCCTTAACACTTCATTCCTTCTTTTACAAATGGGAG